>BQNB010091375.1:0-26890 GCA_026074375.1 Tanacetum coccineum
TGATAACATCAAATAGTTAATACATTTTAATATCAAAATCCCTTTGAAAATGCTTATAAACATGTTATAAATGCCTGAAAACGTTACTTAATTGTTTATTATTAGTTTTTAGGGACCAAGTGAGCATTTTAGTAAAAGACAAGGGATTTGGACATGAAATGCACAAAAGTGAAGAGTCCAACGCAGTTTACGGCGTAACACCCCCGAAGGATTACGCCGTAACATATTCCAACGAAGAAATGAGTCATCACACCCTTTACAGCGTAAAGCCTCTCCTACTTTACGCCACAACATTTAAATCTACAAAAGATGATTTATATGAGTCAGCATTATGGCGTAACATAGGCGACAAGGTTACGCCGTAACATCATTTTATGCCTAGAAGATTGGAAGCTTACGTAGCAAGATTACGGTGTAACATCTCACAAGGGTTATGCCGTAAACATTTTGAAGCATATAAATAGAGCCCTCATCCGGCTCATTCAGCATCACTCACTTCCACCACTCCACACACAGTTCTAAGGGGTGAACCAAACCCCCAAGGTTCGAAGCATTTCATCAGAAGGTCCAAGGGAGAAGTCACTTTACACATTTATTGTATTTAATCGTTCATAACATTCACTGTAAGAACAATAATGATTCAATCCATGTCTTTATTCATTAATTCTTGCATTGTTGTTACCATGTAACCTTTACCTTTTTTGTGTTCTGAATATTTCATTTATAGTCCTTTGACTATTTGACTTTTGTCAGTTTATTCAAATTTTGTACCGTGTTGACGGCGGTGATTTTGTTGAAAATTATGGTGATTTATGGTTTATTGTGATTAATAATCTCTTTTGGAAGGTATTATTGTGTTATTTGTATTCCAGGTGGTTTGCCCTGTGAATTTTGATAAATGCCGAAAAACGTGTCTGACATGTCCGTTAATGTCCAAATGAGTTTTGAAGGGTTTAAAGTGTAAATATGCCGTGTAAATACTCTAGGTTAATGGAAATGTATTTTTAAGGTGAATAAAAATGCTAATTAACTTTGGGGTAAATTTTACGGTTGAGTTTTACGAGTATTTAAGTGATCCCGACACGAAAAGAAAGGCTCGAGACCCCATAGGATCCCATGGCCGGTTATAAGCAAGAGAGGGGACATGGTGGCTTAATTTTAGCTAATCTTGTCCAAGTTGGCACATAAGATGCTTTTCTATCCATCATTTCTCATAATTCTTTCACTTTTCAAAAGAAAAATATATCCTTTTTCTCTCCCTCTTGGCGTCCAAACTAAGCCACACACACACACACACTCTTATAATTTTTGAATTTTGATCAAAAACATGAAGATTGGTGATATATTGGGTTGATTCTAGTGTTCGGGTATTCATTTAAACAACGTTTGGGTTGTCCGGTTCGTGTCGAAATCTACATTTTTGAAGATTTTCTTGTAAGTTCTCAAATTTAAATTTAATTTGTCCTTTTGGGTTTATTTTGATGCATAGATGTTAGTTGTACAAGTTGATCGTCGTGAAAATTGATTTTTGGAAACAAAACGAATAAAAAGGGTGTGTTTGGTTCGTTGGATAAAAAAAGGAAAAAGGGAGTTTTTGTATTTTTGATGATGTGGTAGTGATGGTTGAATAATATATGTTGCTAGATAGCTTATTTTTTATAGTAGCTTGTATAGCTTATTCGGGCTTATTTTTAAGCTATTTCTTGGCTTATTTTGGGCTTATATGCCACGTGACTTTTCCAAAATCACTAGGAAAGTGATTTTGACTATTTTGTGTTATGGCGTATGTTTGTGGACTATTTTTGAGGCTTATGCTGGTAACCAAATGTGATACGTAGCTTATTAGCTTATTTTCAAGCTTAATATACGTATTTTGGAGCTTATGGACTCATGGCCCAACAAGTTTCTTTAAGCCGTGGCTTAATGGGAGGGCTTATTATGGTCCGAATTATTTTCTACTTATTAGTATATTTTTTATATATGTAATGGACCTTGGTTTTGAACTTGGATCGTATTTTGGACTTATAAATATCGTAATGGACCCTTGTTGGGCCATAAAGCCCAATAAGCGATATTTAGTCGTTATAAAAGTTTTGACGGACTTTTGGAAGTGAAAATATGTTTACGAAGTTATATTGAACGATATTTTGGGAAAAACATGTTAGTAAACATTAAAGATTGAGATTTTGGGATTTTGTCGAAAAGTGTCGAATTGGTAATAAGTGTTGAAGATAAGGTTTGAAACCTTGGAAAACGTTGTATGAGTGTACGGGTCATGCCAAAATTTCATAAAAAGTTTATACTTAGAAATTTTACCTAAAAACATGATTTTTGAATTTTAAATTATAAAATATTATTTAATTATTTTATTTATTTAATAAATTCACTAAAAGACGAAAAATATAATTTTTCCCGAAACTTCACAATTATGTTCGTTATGAGTAAACGTTTCATTTTCAACTCTAATATGATTATTTTCACGGTGACTAAGGTTATCGAATGGACTTGCCGAGATATATTTATAATTATTAATTATAAATATTTATGTATATTACGTATCTATTTTCGTTAATAGTATAAGTAAGTATTATTGAGTAATGGGATTGATAGGATTGTTGGGATATGTCATCAACCATCACACCACTAAATTGTTATAAGTATTTGTACAAAACGTCTAAACTTTATGCATCAAACGTGAAGATTATTTCAGAAATAGATGATTCAATTGGGACATTAACTGGACTAGGTCGTGTGCGGGCGTCGTTGCATTTGCTTGTGTGATTGAGATTTGGTTGCTAAAGACTTGCTTGAGGTGAGTTCTCGTAGCCCCATTTTTACTGTTTTTCCGTTGGGAGAAAATGATACTCAAATGTGTTTTGAAATGTTTTGAATTGATCTCTGCGAAATGTGGTTTTGTTTTTAGGACAAGATATGTGCTTATGACTGCTATGTGAATATTATGTGTTGCATGAATGTTTGGATCGGATGTGTACGTCTACCCAGTATTTGTGTGATTATTGGAGTGGATGGGTACGCCTACCCCGGTTTGTGTGTGGTCCTGCCCTAATTTTAGTGCTCCAGCTGGTAGGCCCTTTAGGTGCGTAAGTGACATATGGTTATTGATTAGCGGTGATGCTAAGATTGTTTGCATATATTCACTGTCATATAGCACTATTGTCCACTGTTGAAATATTGGCACAACTTTTGGGTTTAAAGTCAAACCTACGAGCTCACCAACATTGTTGTTGACGTTTTCGAGTATCATTTTCAGGTGAAGTGAAAGAGGAATAGTTAGTGATTTATATGGTAGCAGACTTAGAGATAACCCGAGTGGATTTTCATGTGAAGTCTTGCTTGCTTATTTTATTTGGCTTAAGTATTCAGAAGTTTCGGTTTATGTTTGGATTAAGGACCCTTGTGAGGGCATTTGAATAATTGTAAGAGGTTGTGGATTTTGATAGTGATTTGGGACATCACTCGAGGTTGTTTGAGGTTGATGGTCTTTATAGCACTTGAAGTTTATGCATTGTAGTTTTCTCTATTTTGTATCTTGTGTTATGATTGATCATTATGTTGCATTCCCGAGTTTCCGCCATTGTCGGGGTGTGACAGATTGGTATCAAAGCCAGGTTATAGAGAACTAGGTGGATTGGCCTAGACTATAACCTAAGATCCGTCGTTTAGTCGCGTATAGGATATATGTGCGCGGTGTTCCTAGAATGTGAAGCTAATCTGGGTAGTGATTTCATATTACATCATAATACACCAATAGAAAACGACTCAAAAGAGACGTTTTTTAAAGAAAAGTTTATCTTCATAATTTCATCAGAGTATTACAAACAGAGAGGTCCTAAAAATCTACATGAAAACATAAAATTTTGAATGATAACAGATAGCCATCTTCAAGTCCGTGTCACACCCGTGCCATGTGAAGCTCAATTCACCTGAGATAAACAAGCTAAAACAGATCACACTATGGTTTAGTGATATTCCTAGGTATTATGGACACAGTTAGAATACAAGTTAATCATAAACAGTGGGTTAACGTTGTTATACACCCATAAGTGTAATAATTGCAATGAGTACAATTATTATAGAAAACAGTATTATTGCCTTAAACTCATGACACCGAGACCTTGAGATAATCAATAATCAGAAGAAGTTTCCCCAATGGGTACCTTTACCAAACACCCGCATAGTGATTCAAATGAAGTGTGTTTGGTTACCATGAAAGCAAAGGTTACACCAACTGGGAGAGTTCATCCCAAATAGATCAATTCACATCATACGCACTTACTCCTAAAAGTAATTAACGGTACATGATAGTGATCTTAATGCAAAATTAAGGACTCAGGCAATAATATAACAGGATAGCATACAGTTGGAAAAACACTCGTATTCATGGGTTTTTTAATAGCATGTTTCCTCCTTGTGGGTTATGAAATATTAGATGATGCTAAAATGCAAAGCATGAACTCACCTTAACGGGGAACTCTTGATTGAAGGCAAAAGAATATAAAAGTGAAAGTAACACTACCGCCACGCGACCCTGAGGTTAATATGATCAGTCTTAGTGTATTGGTTTATGTTTCAAAACATCATAAAGTTAAACGTATTACTTTGATAATTAATTTATGGAAAAATGTATCACAGTCGGCGCTATCATAATCAACAGGGCCATGTATAATCGTTTGAGGAGTCAGGGCACCTTTAAATCTAAAACCACAAAATCGTCAAAACAAATACCCAAATGGAACCCCTCATATGAAATTCCCTAGTAACGTGATACGATAAGATTTTAAGTTTCTTCAAAAGCTAGTCGATGATAAATTACGTTAAATATATAACGTAATTGTTTTATAATGTGTCGATCGTTGATTAATAGCGATAAATGTATCATAGTTAATAAAATTGAGTTTTATAATATTAATATATATTTTTTATAATTGTAATATAAAAATATTATATTTTATATTTTTAAGTTTGCAAAAATAGCAATAAATACCCTTGATTTATAAACTTTTACAAATTTAGTCCTTTATATATAAAGTATATATAATTTAAACCTTTAACTTTGAAAATTGGCAAGATAGGTCCTTATAGTTATAACTTTAGGAAAATGTCATTTTCAGCCCCTCTAGTTATAAATTTCCAAAAAGCCATGCAAGCTTATTTTAGGGTTCCAAATGATATTTGCAGGTTATAGCTTATTAGAATAAGCTAAAATTAAAATGTTCTAACATAACAAAAGTTTAGAAAAAGGATTCGTTAGCTAGAAAATCAAAACGGTCATTTTTAGGGTTTTAACTAAAAAAGCATTGGTTTGTGGATCAAGGGATCAAACAATAGTTTATATAGGATTATAAGATAGCTTATTAAAGTTCTAAAATAGAAAATGAGCTTATTGAACAAGATTTGAGCTTACATGAGCTTAAATGGGTCGAAATGGGGTTTTTGGGTTCATACGCCTAGAAATGACTTTAATGGTTCCTTTTTCTTAATTCTTGGCTTCTATTTTGCTGAGTTCTTCCTTCTTTGATCTTCCTTGGTCTTCATTGATCTTGTTTAAGACTCCATTTGTATGTTTGATGAGTTTTGAGGTGTGATTGAAAGGGTTGCTTGGATTCGGCTTATATAGTGCTCAAAAACCCTTGGTGCCCAAGTTTTCTTGGTGGTTAAGGGTCAAGGGCTGTAGGTAGATGAATAAGGAAGTCTAAAGTGGAATTTAGGAAGCTAGGAGAGTTGCTATGCAAGGAGTAAGGGTTGTATAAGAGGTTCGGCTGCATAAGGTGACAAGTAGTATTTAATTTACTATTGGCCAAGTGTGGTGACTGGAGGAGCTCGTGTGTGTGCTTGATGACATAGTGGTGAGGTCATGGTGGTGCTTGAGAGGTGGTAGGATGCTAGCTTGGCTTAGAAATAGGTTAAAAAGAAAATAAAGGGGTGTCGGGTTGGTTTTGGTTTCGGGTTAGGATTTAGGGTTTTTAATTTGAGTTAGGGTTAGGTTTTAGGATAGATTAGGGTTTAGGATTAAGATTATGGTTTAGGATTAAGGTTTAGGGCTTAGTTTTAGGTTTAAAATGAAACTAGAGTTTTAGGGTTTCATTTAGGGTTTAGGGTTTTAGATTAGGCTATTAGGACGAATTAGGGTTTAGGTTTAGGGTTTATAAGTCATGCATTAAGTGTTTGTACCTTGTACTAAAGTGGTAGTAAGAAACTAAAGTGATTTAGGAGGTAAAATGACCTAGTTTGGTTTTCTTGCATTATTGACTTGTACATTGAGCTTAATGATTGACATTTGACTTGGAGAGAAATTATATTTCAAATTTCATGTATTGACAACTTGTATACATGTTTGAAGGCTTGCACATTTATTTTTAAATGTATACATTTACATATAATTAGGGTTATTTGATATAAACGTTAACGGGATAAATCCTGTTATTGATATAACTTTGTAAATGGTAAGTTTTAAACGGGATATTGTACTTGTTAAAATGAATATTAAGATATATACTTTGACCTATAAGATTTTTACTATAGATATAGATGGCTTGGTGGAAGGTTGCGTGAGCCTCGTTTTCTTTTAGAGATGCAAGTTACGTGCATAATGAGATAAAGCAAAATTTTTTCCTGTAAAAAGGTAGTACAATATCTATACATATATATAGATGGATAATATAGTGCATCTATTAATAGATGGGATAATTACAATGATGAAAAATTACGGTTGTTATAGTCCCCCTCCCTAAAAGAATCTCGTCCCGAGATATAGTTAGATGTCAGAGTGATGTTTTGTAAACCGCTGTTGGATAACTGGCAACCGAAATATGATCTTCGCGATCCCATGATAAAATTAATAGGTCCTCTTTTAGAGTTCCATCTTACTTTGACTATAGGAATACGACTTTGTTTTAGTTGCTTGACTTCTCGATCCATGATCTCTACTGGTTCTTCCACAAAGTTGAGTTTGTCATCAAGCCGAAGCTCTTTCATTGGAATGACAAGGGATTCGTCAGATAAGCATTTCTTTAGATTAGAAACGTGGAAGGTGTTGTGGACATTACTCTGCTCTGTTCGGAGCTCAAGTTTATATGCCACTGGGCAATCCGTTAAGAATTTTTGAAAGTGTCCAATGTACCAGAGGAATTAAGCTTTCCTCGTTTTTCGAATCAGATGACACCTTTATAAGGTGACACTTTTAACATAACACGATATCCAACTTAAAATTCTAAAGGATTTCGTCTTACATTGGCATAACTTCTCTGCCGGTCTCTTGCATCTTGCAAGCGTTGTCAAATTTGCACTATCTTTTCAGTGGTTTCATGGATTATTTCTGGTCCCGTAAGTTGAACATCTCTAACTTCGGCCCAACAAACAGGTGATCTGCACTTTCGACCATAAAGTGCCTCAAATGGTGTTGCCTTAATACTGGCATGGTAACTGTTATTGTAAGAAAATTCTACTAATGGTAAGTGTTTTTCCCATCCTTTTTCCAAAATCTATAACACATGCTCGAAGCATGTCTTTAGTGTTTAGATGGTCCTTTCCACTTGGCCCATCAGTTTCGGATGAAGCCGTCTCAAGATCTAATTGATTACCTAAAGGCACTTTTAATATTGCCAGAAACTGGACGTGAAATGACATACGATCCGAGATGATAGATATTGGCACTCCATTCCGGTGACTATTTTTTTGTTTATAACATTGTAAGGGTTTTCATACTATCCTGTCTCTCGGTAGGGATGAAATTGATGCGATTTGTAAGGTGGATCGACAATGACCTCAATAATGTCATGTCCGCTTGATGTTTTGGGAAGTTTTGTGACGAAATCCATTATTATTCTCTCCCACTTCCACATAGGAATCTCTGGTTGAATCAGTAAGCCGGATGGCTTCTGACATTTTGCCTTAACTCTAGAGCATGTCAAGCACTTGCTGACATATTCAGCAATGATTGCCTTCATGTTAGGCCACCAATAGAGTTTCTTTAGATCTTGATACATCTTGTTAGAACCTGGGTGAATGGAATACTTTGATTTACGGACTCATGCATGGATTAAATCTCTCAATTACCAAACAAGAGGTACCCAGCTTCGTTTTTAATACAACGAGTTCCATCAGACGTATTTCAAATGCTTTGTCATTCCGTGTAAGTTAACACCTTGATGTTTTCTTCTTTGAGTGCTTTATTGCCTTTGAGAATTTGGCGATGGTAATTTTGGATGATGGTCCATAACTAATGATCTAAAAAAACCTCCCGAGTGGTTTGATGTCATGTCCCATTTGGCTTCTAATAAAATCTGCTATGACATTTTCCTTTCCAGGATGGTAGCGAATTTCACAATCGTAATCTTCAAGCAATTCAAACCAATGGCGTTTTCTCATGTTTAACTCTTTCTAATCAAGGATATGCTGAAGACTTTTATGATCAATGAACACAGTACATTTGGTGCCATACAGATAGTGTCTCCAAATTTTAAGAGCGAACACTACTGCTCCTAATTCGAGATCATGAGTGGTATAGTTTTCTTCATTAGGCTTAAGTTGTCGGGATGCATATGCAATAACCTTCTCTTTTTGCATTAACACCGCTCCCAGACCTCGATGGGATGCATCACAGTAAACAACAAAATCATCATTTCCTTCTGGTAATGCTAAGATTGGAGCTTCACATAGCTTTTGTTTTAGCAGTTGGAAAGCTGACTCTTGATATTCGCCCCATATATACTTCTTGTTTTTCTGGGATAATTCCGTCAAAGACTTTGCAATCTTTGAGAAATCTTTGATAAATCTTCTGTTAATAGCCAGAAAGTCGAAGAATTGATATATTTTTAATGTGGGGTGTAGTAGGAGAAATGTCCATATTTAACTGCTTCAATCTTGGCGGTCAACCATGTAAGTCCTGACTACAAATTAGTGTCAAGAAATTTACACGATACGACTCCATATAAATCACACTTAAGAGAACTTTGCAATACAACTTCTTCTATTCTTGATAATTCTAGGATTATTCTCAGATGATTTGCGTGCTCTTCTTTGTTACGAGAGTAGATGAGTATATCATCGATGAACATTATTACGAATTTATCCAAGTATGGTTTACACACACGGTTCATGAGATCCATGAATACAGCAGGTGCGTTAGTTAAACCAAATGGCATTACTTGAAATTTATAATGTTCATATCTTGTTCCTGAAATGCGGTTTTGGGAATATCTTCACCCCCGACACTCAGTTGATGATATCCTGATCTAAGTCAATCTTCTAGTAAAAAACTCAAACCTGAAGATGGTCCAACAAGTCCATTCATCCTGGTAATGGGTAACAATTCTTATACGGTAAGTGTAATCAACTCTTCGGTAATCGATACACATCCTGAAAGATCGTCTTTCTTTTTATAACAAATAAGACATGAGCTCCCCAGGGTGAAAGTACTTGTCGGGATAAAACCCGGTCTGCTAAACTCTTTAAGTGGTTATATAGTTCCTGTCAATTCTTAGAGTCTAATCTATAAAATACTCGGGCTACAGGTTTGTTCCTAGGATTAAATCGAATTTGTAATTCTACTTTTGGCGAATGGGAAGAGGCCAAGTAGATCTTCAGAAAAAAACTTCTGGGAATTCTCTGACTACTTGGGATATCTTCTAGTCATTTCTCTCTTGCCTTCTTTTCCATTACTTGGGCCGATTTACGAAAACATAACCAACCGCGGAGATATATATCTTTCGGTTTTTATACAGGATATGAGACTTAGTCGGGTTTTACTTTGGTCACCACGGATGATCAAAGTTTCATCGTTGATTGGAATGTGGATGACTTTCTCATCACAAATAATTCTAGCATGATACTTGGATAGCCAATCCATACCAATGACGACGTCAAAACTACCGAGTTTGCTCGGCATAAGATCAATTTTTAAAGGTTGGTTTAACAAAGTCAGAGTTGCACCCTGAATAACGGTGTTTGTGCTTACTGAGTTTCCGTCAGCCATTTCGATATTGTAAAAGGTATCTATTGTAATAGGTGGAATATTTAGCATAGAGGCAAGAGATATGGATACGAAACTTTTATCGGCTCCAGAATCAAATAATACTCTAGCTATATGTTGGTTTAGAAGGAAGATACCCGTGACTACGTTCGGGTCTTGGTGAGCATTCATATCCCTCAACATGTAGACTTTTCCCTAGGCATTGTTGTTGGTGGTCTTTCGGCATTGATTTGCATAATGCCCTTTCTCTCCACAGGCATGACAAGTAACTGTCACTGGTAGCAGATTACTTCCAGTGGCTGGCCCTTTGTTTCTACAGTTCTTGGTCAGATGACCCACTTTGTTACAAGTATTACACTTAACAGTGCAAGGTCTTATGTGATGAAGAGTGTATTTCTTACACAAGGGACGTTTCCTCCATATATCGTTATTATTTATTTAGTTATGGTGGCAAGCATAAGCGCTATGAAGTTTCATGTCTTCTATTACTGTAGTGGTTGGTGATTATTGTAGCGGTTGTTGGTGTTATGGTAGTTGTTGTTATTATCGTTGCGGTAGTTGTTGTTGTTGAAAGTTCTTCTGTCGTCAAACTTTCATTTGTGATCACTTGATACTTGCACCGGAGTGTGCTTTGTTACCTGATCCATTAGCCTCTAGGCTATGTTAATGGCTTCCTCTAGAGTTTGAGGTTTAGAGGCGGTAACATTCCCTTCAATACTTTGAGGCAATCCCCCGATAAACATCCTCGATTTTCCTCTTCAAATCTAGGCACCATAGTGGGACACAAGGTTGCCAATTCTGGCATCTCTCACATATGGTCTTGAGATCTTCCCCTTCCAGTCAGATGGTAAAATTCCGTCTTCCGTACTTCTGGACCTTCAGTTCCGGGATAGTATTCTTTATCAAAAGTTTCTTGAATTCAACCCAGGTAATCTTGTAAGCTTCTTCTATCCTAATAGGTTGGGCAAAAGAATTCCACCAGGATAGAGCTTCTTCAGTTAAAGTACTAGTAGCAAACTTCACCTTGCCAGTCTTCGTGTATAGTTGTATGGGAAAAACTCTATTCCTGTTCTTTCAAACCAGCGTATGAGACCATTAGCGCCTTCCCCGAACCTTTGAAGTTGATAGGTTGCAGCTCATGAATCTCATTGTAGCTACATTGTCCTTGCCATAGAAGCTTCTCGTGGTTTAGTGGTATTATCATATTGCCATGTTAGCGGCTTGTGCGTTCCCGAGCAAGAACGGTAACACTATCAACACCTAGTTTCCTGATGCAGCCTGATTCAAGTGCTGGTGCTTCAGAATATTGACATCCTATGGGAGCATTACTATCAACATAAGATAACACGTAATAAGAATGATATCACAAGTCTTAAAATGAAAAACATTGTCACAATAATGATATCGAAATCATAGATAATTCATATCAAATAAGTATCTATGATTTATTTAAAAATCATGGTATGATTCATAATGATGGAGACGGAGATGATGATATAAGAGAAGTTGTTTTAGGATGGATATATCGGTATTATGAAACAACAACGTATAACGGGATTGCCATTGTATTATATCATTAACAACTTGCCTTTGTACTGTACATAGTCAAAATTTGACAAGTGTTGTTATTTATACCACACATCCCGTGGCTAGGTTAAAAGCTATAACTAGTATCTAATCTAGTAGTTCGATGGTCCTTTCTGGCTGTTCTTGAGTTCATAGATTGTATTCAGAAGACTTTCTTTGTTTGCTTAGTGATGAACTTGGATTTCTTTGATGATTTGTTCTAGATTAGCAATCCTAAAGCGAGCCAGAGCAATCTTGTTGTTTTTTCCCATTTGCTTTCTTTGAAGTTTAGCAATTCGAGCATGAGCCTTTTGGATTTTAGTTTCTAGATTGTCAAAATCTTGTTGTATAATCACCCGAAAACCATTTTCCGCAACTTCTATTTTTGTCCTCTTGTGCTCAATGCTGGTCCGAGATGAGATTTTTCATCCAGTGATTAAGGATATCCTCAATTTGCTCCTCGTTACTTCAATTGTCCTTACGAGAGGCTTTCTTTCTCCTATCTCAAATTCTTTAAGGTAGGGCAGAAGTAGAGGAGAATGATTGGTTATGGCCTTGTTTCTTTTTCTTAGGTGACAATAATTCCTTCGGAAGAAAGAATTCTGGAGGATTAAACATTAAAGATGGAGGCACAATAGTTGGTGGTGGAATAGGTGATTCTTTAGCATAGTATGCATGCATGACCTTCATATAGGGGTCATTATGAAAAAGTGAAAGAGTTTGGTGAGCTATTGGAACTAAACCAAATGAGTTAATTTGAAGACTAGAATAAGTTTTTCCCGGTGAAGCTGGGACATAGTCTGTGGAAGCCGGGATATAGTCCAGAAAGTTAGAGGAAAAAGCATCCTCAATATCAGAAGTAGGATGGTTGGGAGAAGACATCACTCTTTAACACCCATAGTAAATAACAAAAGTTGATTTATATAACAGTATAATAGTTTATGTATCTTACATACTATTGAAGAAATGTAGTGGCACGGATAGGATTTTCTTGGATGGAAAAAGAAAAGCAGTTTTACAGGTTAAGGTTTCAACCTGTTCTCTATAACCGTGGCACTATAATACGATCTATGACTAGGCCCCCATTTTTTGACATATAGCAGCGAAGCTAACTGGGGTATTAATTTCATAGAACAACACAGTCATAATCATAGAAAATGACTCAAAAGAGACGTTTTTAAAAGATAAGTTATCATTCATTATTTCATCAGAGTTTTTACAAACAGAGGTCCAAAAATCTACATGAAAACATAAAGTTTGAAATGAGCAACAGTTTTAGCCATCTTCAGTCCGTGCGCCACTCTGTGAGCCATAAGATGGTCAGTTTACCCTGAGATAATCATGCTAAAAAGGGTCAACAAAATGGTTGATTAAATTCAAAAGGTTTAAATAAATAGTGTGAATACAAGTCATGCATAAGAGGGGATAACTCGTAGTTATACACCCATAAGTGTAATAATTGTATGAGCACAATTATTATAGAAAAACATAGTGTTATTGCATCTAAGCTCATGGCACTCAAACTGACTGTGTATATATCAATAATGTAATATATAAAGATATTGGCCCCCGTGTAGGTAATTGCCATAAACCTAGAGTTTTCAAATATGTGCTTTGTTACCTATCCCCGGCTAACACAAACGGATCATCAATCCCAATAGGGCCGTATTCACAATATTCACGTATCACGCGCAAGTGATTAAAGTCCATGATGGTGGGGGGTCTTTTGGCATAAAGGGACATAGACAACAAATGCAATAATATATCAGGATAGCATACATTTAGAAAACACTTGTATTCATGGTTTGTAGCATGTATCCCCCTCACGGGTTTATTAAATAGAAGATTTAAAAGTGAGGCCATGAACTCACCTTAACAGTATAGGGGAATCTGATTGATGGAAAAAAGTAATCAAGTGCAAAGTAACGGCTTCATCACGCAACTGGGGGATATGTCAAGATCTTAGTGTGAATAGTTTAAATGTTTTCATCAAAACTTCATAAAGTTTAACGTATGATCATTGATGTATTAAATTATGGGAAATATTGTATCGCTGTTCGGACGGAGCGATCATAATACAGAGGCCATTTAGTATCGTGTTGAAGGAGCCAGGACAAATCTCTCCAACAACAAACAACGGCGGGTGAGGGTGGGGCGTGTGGAGCGCGGCGTGAAGAGAGATTGTCCTGGCTCCTCAAACGATACTACATGGCCTCTTTATTATAAAGCCCGACAGCGATACAATATTTCCATAATTTAATAAATCAAAGATATAACGTTTAGAACTTATGAAGTTTTGAAACATAAACATAATCACACTAAGACTTGACATATCACCCAGGTTGCGGTGATGAAGCCTTTACTACACTTGATATACTTTTTGGCCGGGGGGGGGGGGGGGGGTGGGGGCAATGGACAGGGGGGATGGCCGGCCAGTGGGGGGTAGGGGGGGTGGGGGGGGGGGAGGGGGGGGGGATTCATGGCCTCACATTTAAATCTTACTATTGAATAAACCCTGAGGTGGGATACATGCTAACAAACCATGAATACAGTGTTTTCTTAAATTTATGCTACCTGATATAATCTTGCATTTTGTTGTCTAAGTCCCTTTTTGCAAAAGACCCCCACCATACATGGACCATTTAATCACTTGCGAGTGGAACGAGAATATTTGTGAATAGGCCTATGGATTGATGAATCCCGTTTTGTGTTAGCCGGATAGGTACCAAACGCACTATATTTGAACTCATAGGTACCATGGCAATTACCTACACGGGGCCATTATCTTTTAATATATATCATTATTATATATTCACTATTCAGTTTGATGTGCCATGTGCTTAGAGGCAATAATACTGTTTTCCATAAATAATTGTACTCATTGCACATATTGACACTTATGGGTGTATACTACGTAACCCACTCT
Organism: Tanacetum coccineum; assembly: GCA_026074375.1. Lineage (NCBI taxonomy): Eukaryota > Viridiplantae > Streptophyta > Magnoliopsida > Asterales > Asteraceae > Tanacetum > Tanacetum coccineum. Next base: position 14,484 of record BQNB010091375.1, read on the forward strand.
TATAAGACTTGTATTCACACTATTATAATTTTAAACCAATGAATTTCACTCAACCATTTTGTGTTGACCTTTTTAGCATTTTTTCGTCGGTAACTGACCATACTTATAGGCACAGAGTGGGCACGGACTGGAAGATGGCTAACTGTTCTGTCATTCAACTTTATGTTTTCATGTAGATTTTGGGACCTCTGTTTGTAAAAAACTCTTATGAAATTAATGAATGATAAACTTATTCCTTTAAAAACGTTCCCCCTTTTGAGTCATTTCTATGAATTATTTGACTGTAGGTACTATAAAGAGAATACCCCAGATATGCTTCCGCTGCTATAATACAGAAAATGAGGGTGTCATAGAGTCGTTAAGAGCCACGGTTATAGAGAACAAGGTTGAAACCTTAACTATAACTACTTTTCTTTTTCCATCCAAGAAAGTCCTCCGTGCCACTACATTTCCATATAGTATGTAAAGAAGTAACTAACTATTAATACTGTTATCTATATAACTTATGTTATTTAGTACTGGGTTGTTAACAGAGTGATGTCTTCTCCCAACCATCCTACTTCTGATATTGAAGATGCTTTTTCCTCTAACTTTCTGGACTATATCCTGGCTTCCCTATACTATGTCCCAGCTTCAACGGGAAAAACTTATTCTAGCTCTTCAAATAACTCATTTGGTATAGTTCCAATAGCTTCACCAACTCTTTCACTTTTTCATAATGACCCCTATATGAAGGTCATGCATGCATACTATGCTAAAGAATCACCTATTCCACCACCACTATTGTGCTACCATCTATCAATGCTATCTCCAATGTTTTTTAATCCTCAAGAATTCTTTCTCCCAAGGAATATTTCACCTAAGAAACAAGGCCATAGAATAGTGCGAGGGGGGGCGGGGGGGGTCGCGGTGCGAGGCCGTCTCCTACCATTAAGAATGGAGAGTGAGGGAAAAGGGCTCTGGGGTTAGTTATTCATCTGGAGGACGTCAGGTGGGGGGGGGGGGGGGGGGGGGGGGGTCTGCTGGAGCGGAGGGTGTGGGGGGGGGGGAGGGGGGGGGAAGAAGGGACAGGTGTGTAGATAAGGGATGTACACTCTCTCAGAAGCGAGGGGGCGTTGGAGATAAATGGAGGGGTGGGGGGGTATTGTGTTAGATGGTAGCGGGGGGGGGGGGGGGGTGTGGGGGGGGGGTGGTGTTTGTTTGGGGGGGGAGGAGGGTGAGGGGGGGGAGTGGGGGGGAGTTTAGTTTGAATTTATGAGATGGAGAGTGGGATTGTTTTTTTTTTTTTTTTTAAGGGGTTGTTTAGGAATTTTTGAGTTTGGGTTTTTATTAATTTTGAAGGGGGGGTAGGGGGAGATTGGGTGGTCAGGGGGAGTTGAGTGTATATTCAAGAGTATTCAGTACTTGAATGTGGGATCTAGATAGGTGATTAAGATAAAGATACTTTTGTTAGTCCAGGAGGTTGTCTACAGAGGTTTAGATTGTATTGGTAATGAAGTAAGTTGATGTCTTAGAGTATAGTATGTGTGGAGATGTAGTAGTTGAGCAGTGAGGACGGTTAAGGTGAAGTGAAAGTGGTGGAAGAGAAGGGTATGTTGGTGAATATATATAGGGGGTATATTGGGGTGGTAGTTGGGCGATGTGTGGGGGGGGGGTTTAAGGGGGGTATATGGGTTGGGGGGGGGGTTTGGGGGGGGGGAGAGTTTGTTTGGGTGGGGGTTGGGTGTGGTTTGTATTAGGTGATGGGGAGAATGAAGGGTGTAGGGAGGGATGTTGTATAGTGTGTGAAAGAAGGGGGTTGTGTATATAGAGGGTGAGAGGTGTGATGAGTAGAGAGAGAGGTAATGTATGGTAGGTTAGATGTAATGGGATGGGGGTTGTTTATGTGTGTAGTGGGGTGTTGGTTGGATTGAGGTTGTAGGGTAGAGGTGAGAGATTGATGGAGTGAAATGGTTGTATTTTTGAATGTGAATGATTTGTGAGAGGCGATGGGTGAGTGAGAATTCGTTATTAGTGTGTTAGGCTTAGTGTTGATGGAGATTGCTCGCGCGAAGGAGGCGAGGATCAATATCTGCAAGGCATCGTCAGCCATGCCAATCTAGGCAGGACCATCAGGTAGACATCGATATCATGTTGCAATAGTGTTACGGTGGCCTACCTCGGGCAACGCTACACAATGCATCGCTAAGATGGGCAAATCTACGAATTAAAACCACTAAACCAAATGAAGATAGCTTCTTCTAGAGGCTGCCAGAGCAGTAGTTATTCTTGTGAGGGGGGGGTAGGCAATACGAGGTTAGTTTGGATCAAGAGGCTGCTAGGGAATGGGGTCGTGGCAAGCCTCTCATGGGTGATCCAGGACTGCGTATCGAGGATAGTCGCTGTTATTTACAAGCTTTGGGAGAAATGACGTTAATGCCCCCCTGCACGCTTTGCAGTAGGAAGCGTCGAAACCTCTGAAATGAAGGAAAATGCCCCGGGAACCCACTTGTGGCTATAATTGGAGGAACGCAGCGAGCAGCTGAGATAAGTGTGATTAATTTTTTTGTCTCGCTACGTTATAACACGCAGCTCAATGACACACACACAGAGGGCAGCACACACAAAAAGGGACACAGGACTACTGAGTCTCATCCGGGGGGGGGGGGGGCGTGGGGGGGTGGTAAGTAATGAAGCATGTGTTTCCCAATAAGAAACTATACCGAAGACTGCAAGGTGAAGTTTGCTACTCGTACTTTAACTGAAGAAGCTCTATCTGGGTGGAATTCTTTTGCCCAACCTATTAGGATAGAAGAAGCTTACAAGATTACCTGGGTTGAATTCAAGAAACTTTTGATAAAGAAATACTATCCCCGAACTGAAGTCCAAAAGACGGAAGACTAATTTTACCATCTGACTGTGAAGGGGAATGATCTCAAGACATATGTGAGAAGATTCCAGGAATTGGCAACCTTGTGTCCCACTATGGTGCTAGATTTTGAAAAAATGATGGATGTTTTCATCGGGGGATTACCTCAAAGTATTGAAGGGAATTTTACCGCCTCTAAACCTCAAACTCTAGAGGAAGCCATTAACATAGCCCAAAGGCTAATGGATCAGGTAACAAAGCACACTCCGGTGCAAGTATCAAGTGATCACAAACGAAAGTTTCATGACAGAAGAACTTTTAACAACAACAACAACTACCGTAACACCAACATCAACAACCGCTACAATAATCACCAACCACAACAGAACATAATACAGGAAACCTTCAGGTCTTATGCCGTCACTCCAACTGAACACAATGGGTATATTGGAAACTGTCCCTTGTGTAAGAAATGCACTCTGCATCACACAAGACCTTGCACTGTTAAGTGTAATACTTGTAACAAGGTGGGCCATCTGACCAAGAACTGCAAAAACAAAGGGCCAGCCACTAGAAGTAATCTGCTACCAGTGATAGTTACTTGTCAAGCCTGTGGAGAGAAAGGGCATTATGAAAATCAGTGCCAAAAGACCACCAACAACAATGCCCAGGGAAGAGCCTACATGTTAAGGGATAGGAATGCTCACCAAGACCCAAATGTAGTCACGGGTATGTTCCTTCTAAACCAACATCTAGCTAGAGTATTATTTGATTCTGGAGCCGATAAAAGCTTCGTATCCATATCTCTTGCCTCTATGCTAAATATTCCACCCATTACAATAGATACCTTTTACAATATCGAAATGGCTGACGGAAACCTAGTAAGCACAAACACCGTTATTCAGGGTGCAACTCTGACTTTGTTAAACCAACCTTTCAAAATTGATCTTATGCCAATCAAACTCGGTAGTTTCGACATCGTCATTGATATGGATTGGTTATCCAAGTATCATGCTAGAATTATTTGTAACGAGAAAGTCGTCCACATCCCAATCAATGGTGAAACTTTGATCATTCGAGGTGACCAAAGTAAAACCCGACTAAGTCTCATATCCTGTATAAAAACCGAAAGATATATATCCCGAGGTTGTCAAGTTTTCGTAATCCAAGTAATGGAAAAGAAGTCAGACGAGAAAAGACTAGAAGATATCCCAGTAGTCAGAGAATTCTCAGAAGTTTTTCCTGAAGATCTACCTGGCCTTCATCCCGTTCGCCAAGTAGAATTCTAAATCGATCTAATTCCAGGAGCGATACTTATAGCCCGAGCACCTTATAGATTAGCTCCTTCAGAAATGAAGGAACTATCTAACCAACTTCAAGAGTTAGCAGACCGAGGTTTTATCCGACCAAGTACTTCACCCTAGGGAGCTCCTGTCTTATTTGTCAAAAAGAAAGACGGATTGTTCAGAATGTGTATCGATTACCGGGAGTTGAATAAACTTACCGTAAAGAATCGTTACCTATTACCCAGGATTGATGACTTATTTGACCAACTTCAAGGTTCGAGTGTCTACTCGAAGATTGACTTAAGATCAGGCTATCATCAACTGAGAGTCAGGGATGAAGATATTCCCAAGACTGCTTTCAGAACAAGATACGGACACTATGAATTTCAAGTGATGCCATTTGGTTTAACTAACGCGCCTGCTGTATTCATGGATCTCATGAATCGTGTGTGTAAACCATACTTGGATAAATTTGTGATAGTGTTCATCGATGATATTCTCATCTACTCTCGTAACAAAGAAGAGCACGCAAATCATCTAAGAATAATCCTAGAATTACTCAAGAAAGAGAAGTTGTATGCCAACTTCTCCAAATGTGATTTCTGGATCCATATCGTGCAATTTCTTGGACACTTAATTGATAGTCAAAGACTTCATGCTGACCCCGCCAAGATTGAAACAGTTTAGAATTGGACATCTCCTACTACACCCGCAGAAATACGTTAATTCTTAGGACTCACCAGTTATTATCAAAGATTTATCAAAGATTTCTTAAAGATTGCAAAGTCTTTGACTAAATTAACCCAAAAAAAGAAGTATATCTGGGGAAAAGACCAAGAGTCGGCTTTTCAACTACTAAAACAGAAGCTATGTGAAGCTTCAATCTTAGCATTACCAGAAGGAAATGACGATTTTGTTATTTATTGTGATGCACCCCATCAAGGTCTAGGAGCGGTGTTAATGCAAAGAGAGAAGGTTATTTCATATGCATCCCGACAACTTAAGCCTAATGAAGAAAACTATACCACTCATGATCTCGAATTAGGAGCAGTAGTGTTCGCTCTTAAAATTTAGAGACACTGCCTGTATGGCACCAAATGTACTATGTTTACTGATCATAAAAGTCTTCAGCATATCCTTGATTAGAAAGAGTTGAACATGAGACAACGCCGTTGGCTAGAGTTGCTTGCAGATTACGATTGTGAAATTCGCTACTATCCTAGAAAGGAAAATGTTGTAGCAGATGCCTTAAGCTGGAAGGAACGAATCAAACCACTCCGAGTTAGATTATTAGTTATGACCATTCATCCAAACTTACCCTCATAAATTCTCAAAGCTTAAACTGAAGCACTCAAAGAAGAAAACATCAAGGCTGAAAACTTACGAGGAATGGATAAATCATTTGAAATACGTCCTGATGGAACCCGATGTATCAAGAATCGAAGTAGGTTACCACTCTTTGGTAATCTAAGAGACTTGATCATACATGAGTCCCATAAATCAAAGTATTCCATTTACCCAATTTCTGACAATATGTATCAGGATCTAAAGAAACTCTATTGGTGGCATAACATGAAGGCAATCATCGCTGAATATGTTAGCAAATGTTTGACATGTTCTAGAGTTAAAGTAGAATGTCAGAAGCCATCCGGCTTACTAGTACAACCAGAGATTCCTATGTGGAAGTGGGAGAAAATAATAATGGATTTCATCACAAAACTACCCAAAACCTCAAACGGACATGACACAATCTGGGTCATTATCGATCGCCTTACCAAATCCGCACATTTCATCCTTACCCGAGAGACAGATAGTATGGAAACCCTTACAAGATTGTACATAAAGGAAATAGTCTCCTGGCATGGAGTGCCGATATCCATCATCTCGGATTGTGACAGTCATTTCACATCTAAATTCTAGAAATCATTGCAGAATGCTTTAGGTACTTAATTAGACATGAGTACGGCATATCATCCCGAAACTAATGGACAAAGTGAAAGAACCATCCAAACACTTGAAGACATGCTTCAAGCCTGTGTTATAGATTTTGGAAAAAGATGGGAAAAACACTTACCATTAGTAGAATTTTCTTACAATAACAGTTACCATGCCAGTATTAAGGTAGCACCATTTGAGGCACTTTATGGTCGAAAGTGCAGATCACCTGTTTGCTAGACCGAAGTTGGAGATGTTAAACTTACGGGACCAGAAATAATCCATGAAACCACTAAAAAGATAGTGCAAATTCGACAATGCTTGCAAGCTGCAAGAGACTGGCAGAAATGTTATGCCAATATAAGACGAAAGCCTTTAGAATTTCAAGTTAGAGATCGAGTTATGTTAAAAGTGTCACCTCGTAAAGGTGTCATCTGATTCGGAAAACGAGGAAAGCTTAACCCTCGTTACATTGGACCTTTCAAAATCCTTGAACAGATTGGCTCAGTGGCATATAAACTTGAGCTTCCTGAAAAACTCAGTAATATCCACAGTACTTTCCATGTTTCTAATCTAAAGAAATACTTATCTGACGAATCTCTTGTCATTCCAATGAAAGAGCTTCGACTCGATAACAAACTCAACTTTGTGGCAGAACTAGTAGAAATCATGGATCGAGAAGTCAAGCAACTGAAACAAAGTCGTATTCCTATAGTCAAAGTAAGATGGAACTCTAAAAGAGGACTAGAATTTACATGGGAACGCGAAGATCAAATTCGTGCCAAGTATCCACATCTGTTTTCAAACATCACTCTGGCATCCAACTAAATCTCGGGACGAGATTTCTTTTAAGGGAGGGAGACTATAACAACCTGTAATTTTCATCAATGTAATTATCCATCTATTAAATTAGATGCACTATAATATCCATCTATTATATATATACCACCTTTTTACAGGGAAATTTTTGCTTTATCTCATTATGCAACGTAACTTGCATCTCTAAAGTAAACGAGCTCACGCAACCTCTACCAATGCCATCTATGGTCTATGTTTATTTCAAAGGTAAAACATCCTATATGTCAAGTATATCTTAAATTCATTTTTTACCATTGTTACATTACTCATTTAACATACCATTTACAATGTTATATCAAAACAGACTTTATCCGTTAACGTTTATATCAAAACCCTAATTATATGTAATGTATACATATAAAATGAATGTGCAAGCCTTCAATCATGTGTACAAGTGTACAATGCACAACATTTGAATATCTTTTCCCTCCTAAATCAAGTTACAACTTTCTAAAGCCCAATGTACAAGTCAATAATGCAAGAAAACTAAACTAGGTCATTTTACCTCCTAAATCACTTTAGTTTCTTACTACCACTTTAGTCACTTAATACATGACTCCTAAACCCTAAACCTACACCTTAAGTCATCCTAAAACCCTAATCTCAAACCCTAAACCCTAAACGAAACCCTAAAACCCTAATTTCATTTTAAACCTAAAACTAAACCCTAAACCTTAATCCTAACATTAAACCTTAATCCTAAACCCTAATCCTAACATTAAACCTTAATCCTAAACCCTAATCTATCCTAAACCCTAACCCTAACTTGAATTAAAACCCTAAACCCTAAGCCAAAACCAAAACCAACCCGACGTCCCTTTTCTTTCATTTTTTGACCTATTTACACCTAAGCTAGCAACCTAGCACTTTAAGCACCTCTATGACCTCACCACAATGTCACCAAGCAAGCACATAAGCACCTCCATCACCACCTTTAGCCACCAAGTTTGTTTTGTCACCTACTTGTCCCTTCTATTATGCCACGGCTACACCACCACCCCACACCTCATCATAGCTAGTTCTAGCTCTTCCTAGTCATATTATACTCTTCCTTAGTCAACACTCTATAGCCCTTGATCCCTATTCCAAGCATAAAACTTGGGCACCAAGGGTTTCGACCCATATAAATAGCCGAACCCCTTCTCCACACTTTCAAACACACCTCAAATCTTCATCACAAACACAAATGGAGTTCTAGCCCATCCAAGGAAGAAGTATAAGGTCCCTAAGATTAGAATAGAAACCAAGAATCAAGATAAAGAATATCTTGAATCCATATCTAGGCGTACGAACCCAAAAACCCCATTTTGACCCATTTTAGCTCAAGTAAGCTTATAGTCTTGTTCAATAAGCTCATAATCTATTTTAGAATGTTCATAAGACTCCTAAGATCCTATATAAACTCTTTTTTAAACCTTGAATCCTCAAACCCATGCGTTTTTGGTTAAAACCTTAAAAATGACCCGTTTTGATTTTCTAGCTAACGAATCTTTTTTCTAAACTTTTGTTACATTAAAACATCTTATTTTAGCTTATTCTATTAAGCCATGACCTGCAAAACTCTTTTTGATTTCAAAAATATCAAAATTATGAATTTTGGACTTAATTTGCAAATGTTTTCATGCAAGGGAAATATATCGTAACTTTCTGAAATTTATAACTAGAGGGGCTGAAAATGTCATTTTCCTAAAGTTATAACTATAAGGACCTATCTTGCTAAGTTTCAAAGTTAAAGGTTTAAATTATATATACTTTATATATAAAGGACTAAACTTGTAAAAGTTTATAAATCAAGGGTATATATTGCTATTTTTGCAAACTTAAAAATATAAAATATAATATTTTTATATAAATTATAAAAATATATATTAATATTATAAGACTCAATTTTATTAAAACCCAATACATTTATCGCTATTAATCATCGATTGACACATTATAAAACAATTACGTTATATAATTAACGTAACTTATCATCGACTAGCTTTTGAAGAAACTTAAAATCGTATTGTATCATGTTACTAGGGAATTTTATGTGAGGGGTTCCATTTGGGTATTTGTTTTGAAGAGTTTGCTGGGTTTAGGATTTAAAGTACCCTGACTCCTCAAACGATACTACATGGCCTCTGAATTATGATAGCCCGAACAGTGATACAATATTTCCATAATATTAATAAATCAATGTAATACGTTAAACTTTATTAAAGTTTTGAAACATACATACCTTCACATAAGCTTGACATATTACCCAGGTTTGCGTGACGAGCGTTTACTTTCATTTGATATTACTTTTGCCATCATCAGATTTTCTCTGGTTAAGGTGTGTTCATTAGCCTCGCATTTTAAATCTTCTAATGTTCTCATAAAACCTTGCGAGGGGGGGTTGGTACATGCTATAAACATGAATACAGTGTTTTTCCAAAAACTATATGCTATCCTGAATTATTATTGCCTAAGTTCCTTACTTTTGCCAATTGAGACCCCACTAACATGATCTGTTAATTACTTTTCAGAGTAACGCATTGATGTGAATTGATCTATCTTGGGACGGAGCTTCCCCGTTGTGTACCCTATACTTTCTTGGTAACCAAAACACATTCTTTTAATCACTATGTGGTGGTGTTTGGCAAAGGCACCTTGTTAGGGCAACTTCATTGTGATTATTGATTATATCAAGGTCTTGTGTCATGTGCTTAGGGCAATAATACTGTGTTTAATAATAATTATATCATTGTCAATTTATTACACTTATGGGTGGTTATAAACAAGGTAACCCAATATTGAACCTGTATTCAAACTGTTTAACATAAACCTATGAATTTCACTCAACCTTTGTGTTGATCTTTTTAGCATGTTTATCTCAAGTATTTGAGCAACTTATGGCATGGAGTGGCATGAACTTAAAGATGGCTAAACTGTTATCATTCAAACTTTATGGTTCTAGATGTTTAGGACCTCTCTTTTGTTAAAACTATGATGCATAAATGAATGATAACTAAATTTTCCAAAAACGTCTCTTTACGATTCGCTTTTAATGATTATGACTGTTGTACTATGAAATAATACCCCAGATTAACTTCCGTTGCTATATATGTCAAAATGAGGGTGTTATAGTGCAGCTGGTGCTATATAAAGAGAAGATGGGGGTGAACCCTAGATTAGTTTTTTATGAGTTATTCTCTCTTCATTGTTTGTTTTGTAATCTTTTTCACAATTAGGGTTTGTGATCTGTTTTAGATGAGTCTTGTATTTTGTTATTGATTAAGTCAATGTTCAGACCACTCTATTTGTTTATGAGATAGGCGATGTTGTGATTTAATAAAAGAATAAAGGGGAGGCTGGTTAAACAAGTCTTGAAGTTGATCTTGATTAGTTTTTTATAAAGTTTACATGGTATCAGAGCTGTGGCAAGCTTTGAATCGTTTTTTGAAAACTTTTCAAACTTAAGGTTCTATCCAAATTTGGGGGTTTTGTCAAATCTTGGGTTATTTCGTTAAATCTTGGTCTTAATCATCATCAACAAGTGTTGATTATGGTTCTTTGTTGATTAATTGGTTTTAATTGGTTAATTAGTTTGATTTTGACTTCTAGTCAAAATTAAGGGTTTCTATAATTGAGATCATTGGTAGTTTGTTTGGGTTCAGATCTGGTACTATAGGGAGATTCAGTTGTTGTACGTCAAAATTAAGATTTTTTGTATCGAGTCTTGATTCAGGGGTTTTGTTCTTTTAGTTGTTTATGTTCTTGATTTTGTTTTTTAAATTTGATTGTTGTTCATAAACCCTAATCTTTAATATTAGGGTTTCTTGGTCAAATTCTTGGTATCTAACTATTTTTTTCAGGTGCTCTTGGTGTGTTTCTGCTGTACTGATTGTTGATTAGATTTTCTAATCCTGTTGATAAGCTTGGAGCGCGTGCTCTGTAATTACCTCTCGCACTCTTGTCTCTTTTAGGGTGTCTAGGTTTTGTTAGTGTTTTTCTTGTCTGTGCTTATTGTTTTCTTGTTTGTTTGTCTTGTTTGTTTTCTGTTTTGGTTTATTCGTTTTATTCATTATTGTTGTTGAGGGTGACCCAAGCAAGAAACCTGTGGGTGATACTAGTGGATTTGGAAATGCTTCTATAGATATGAATGATCCTCTATATCTTCATTTAAATGACACTAATGGAACACCTTTAATCAATATAAAACTGACTGAAACTGAAAATTATAGGGTTTGGGTTGTTGCTCTTAAGCATTGTATTCATTCTATGAACAAATTGGGTTTTATTAATGGAAAACTTGTTAAACCAGATCCAACAGTTGAACCTTTTCTTGCTGAGCAATAGGAAAGATGTAAGTCAGTTGTGTTAACTTGGATTCTTAATTGTGTGTCTTCTGAAGTGTTTATTGATTAAGTGTTTTCTGATAATGCTAAGAAAATGTGGGATGAGTTAGCTGAGACATATGATAAAGTTGATGGATCTGTTATTTTTAATCTCCACTATAAGATTAATACTATTAGTCAAAATCGTTCTAAATTGTCTGATTACTATCATAAGCTCAACTCTTTATAGAGAGAGTATGATGCCATGGTAGCCTTACCTGTTTGTATCTGTGATGGTGCTTCATCTTATAAGGATCATGCTCAGCTCTTAAAGCTGATGCAGTTTGTGATGGGATTAGATGATGTTTATACTCCTATTAGGAGTACTATTTTAACCACTGAGCCTTTACATACTATTAAGGAGGCTTTTTCTCTTCTCTCAATGGATGAGTCTTATAGGACTATGCACTCTAGGGGTTCTGAGGTTAAGGGTAGCACATCTGCTTTTAGTTCCAGGCCTAATGATAACAAGGGAAATACTTCTTTTGTTCCTAGGTCTGGTAATAATAGGAATAGGTTTAATAATTCTAATGCTAGGAATCCTGGTTTGGTTTGTAAAAACTGCAATATGACTGGCCATACTATAGAAAGATGCTTTAAATTAATTGGATATCCTCTTAATTTTAAGAAAAAAGGTGTGACTAGTCAAAATTTGGTTTCTAGTGGTTCTGTTAATAATAGTGATGCTAGCACTAGTACTAGTGTTTCTCATACCTTTACTAGTGAGCAGTATCAAAGGCTTATGAGTTTGTTAAGTGATCCAGGTTCTAGCAGTGGTGCTTAGAACATGTAACAACCTGAGTTTTAAGCCGACGAGTATCTCGGGCCATGATTTATTTTCTTCGATCGGTATGGAATAATCGTTTTTCGTTTTGGGCAATTTGATAAAAATCATTATTTTTGGCTATTTCGTAAGCCGTGTTTCGAATTTCTATTCGTTCTAACGTTTGAGAAAATTTGAAAATTTATATTTTTGCTCCGAGAGCGAAACTAACTTATTTTAGTGTTTTATGACTTTCTCTGAGATTTTTGGGAAAATCGTGTCTACAGTCGTGTTTTACGCGATTTAACAATTTATTAAATGTTTTAAAACTATATTTAGTGGGAAGGAATAAG
>BQNB010091376.1:4204-26890 GCA_026074375.1 Tanacetum coccineum
GTCCTTCAAATGATTCCATGCTTCAGAAAGATTGGAACATAAGGATGTCATTGCGAAGTTTTGCAGTCCTTCCCGATGGAAAGATTTGAGCAAGGAAACGAGTAATAAGATCCTCCCATGTGGTGATGGATCCTACTAGAAGACGTTCAACCCAATTGCTAGCTTGATCACGAAGGGAAAATTGAAATAAACGCATATGCGTTCTTTCCCTATTGTCACCATTAAGGTCAAGTGAGTCTACTAGTTAAAGAAAATCCTTAAGGTGTTGGTTTGGATCCTCGAACCGAAGTCCGTGGAATGAGCATCCGTTTTGCACCAACCGGATGGTGTCAGATCAAAGAGGTACCACGTTGTTCCCTACGGGGAGCTCGATGGTATTCATGTAGCCTTCGTGGCTAGGTTTGAAGTAGTCTCCAAGAGTACGGATAGGATTCTTGTCTCCCATGGTGGTTGACGAGAATGGATTATGAAACAATTAACATAATGAAAATATAGACTACGAGAAAGCTAATATGCGGAAATTAAAGTCTCACTTGAAAGGATTCAAGCGAGTATAACTAAGTTAAACTACGATTGAAACCTAACTATTCCCCACGCAGCGGCGCCAAAAACTTGATGCGGTCGTCGTAGGACTTCAACAAGAAGTTTTACAACTCCCTAGGCAGAGTACCTAACCGTTGTAGTAGTAGTATAGGCAAGACTTGGGGGTTGTTATCGTTCTCTAGGGGAATAAGTTGGGAAAGCTTCACGATCTAACAGAGTTCTGAGAGGTTGGAAAGAAGATATTTTTGTATTTTTTATGTTTTATGAAAGCAGGTAAAATCATATACTGGAGAGGTGGTTGGTTTTAGCTATTAAACTAAATAGTAATCTAAACTATTAGTGATAACAATAAGATAAAAGATTGTTTTTCATTTTAATCATAGTTATTACTCCCGTTGAGTTGCTTCTCCTATTTGTTTCCTTATCACAGCACTTGTGAGTGATTATGTAACTATTTCCTAAGTCATGAACGAATTACACGAACCCGCCGTCAACTCAGTATTTCGCTAGAGCAACACATACGTAAGGTAGTATGAAGACTATTACATAGCCCCTAGGGGTACACTAAGTGCATGTGAAATATATTAAAAGTGGATCAACCATATTAGGGGGCAAGGTAGTATAAAGACTGTTACCCGATGGTATCTTTTATACACAATCATGTTTCCCTAGATATATCAATAGCGATACAGACAAAAGCTGGTTTTCTAGAGCCTAACATGCATATCTATTACAAGAAGCAACACTACTAAGATCTACATTCTAGGTTTCATACAATCATAAATAAACACAATAGAAGGTTTAGCCAAGCAGATTAAAGATAAAGCAACACATAGACATATTAAATGATTAAATAAACCTTACTTGATTAAAACATGAGTTGGAGGAAGTACAATAGGGTTTTTAGGCCCTAAATTCGTCCCTAACAACTGCTAAACAAACTAGGGTTCGTACCCTCTTTTTATTCTAAAATTACATACTCAAAACCTTAAAATTTGGGTTTGTATATACAAGAAAAATGCTGTGATGGCGTCGCGTTTTAATCGTGATGGCGTCATGAAAGAGAATATTCTAGATAATGGGTTGGGTCGTATGCTCTGACGCCGTCGTGGAATCTTGTGACGCCGTCTTGATCTTCGTGGTCATGGCGTCACGTTGTATCTTTGACGCCGTCTCCAGCCACTGTAGAGAAATTCTTGATCAATGTTGGTGTAGGTTCGTAGTCTTGTCTGTTTCTTCTCCAAATGAGCCCAAGTCACGTGTAATTCTTCCAAATGCCTTCCAAATAAGAAATACCTGAAAAGGAACGATTAAGTACCTATTTTGGGCATAAATGCATGATTTAGGGGGTTAAACGACCCTGAAAAAGTGTATAAAATGACACCTCATCAACGAATAGATGGAGCGTAGGAGTGATAGAGCGTGGTACTATCTAGATCGAATATGGGTTCCTTTGACGGGTGATGTGAGGACCCTGATAATGGACAAAGCCCATAAGTCGAAGTACTTGGTACACCTAGGAGTTGATAAGATGTACTATGACCTTAGGGATATGTACTGGTGGTCGGGAATGAAGAAAGATATTGCCTTGTTAGTAAGTGCTTGACTTGTTCGAAGATTAAGGCTGGACATCATAGGCCATCTGGCTTGCTGTAGCAACCTGAGATTCCCAAGTGGAAATGAGAGAGAATAGCCATAGATTTTGTCACGAAATTGCCAAGGACCAGTAGTGGGCATGATGCAATCTGGGTCATCATTGACCGATTGACTAAGTTAACTCTCTTTCTACCAATACGTGAACATTATAAGATGGATAGGTTAGCTAGAATCTACCTCTGTGAAATCGTAGCAAGGCATGAGGTGCCAATCTCAATCATATCCGATCGTGATAGTCACTTTACATCAAGGTTTTGGCAGTCAATGCAGGATGCATTAGGAACTAGGTTGGACATGAGTACAGCTTACCATCCACATACCGATGGTCAAAGCGAACATACTATTCAAACCTTGAAAGACATGCTTAGAGCGTGCGTCATGGACTTCAGGGGAAGTTGGGATGTTCATCTTCTATTGGTTAAGTTTTCCTACAATAACAGTTATCATTCTAGTGTGAGATGTGCACCGTTTGAAGCACTTTATGAGAGAAAGTGTCGTTCACCAATCCTATGGGTACAAGTTGGAGAAGGACAATTAATAGGGCCTGAGATAGTGCAAGAAACCACTGATAAGATTTCACAGATCAAGGATAGGCTTAAGGTTGCACGTGATCGTCAAAAAAGCTATGCAGATAATAGAAGGAAAACTTTAGAATTCAATGTAGGTGATCATGTCCTACTCAAAGTGTCACCTTGAAAAGGTGTGGTACGCTTTGGGAAGAAGTTCAAGTTAGTACCTAGGTTTGTGGGACCATTTGAGATCACTGAGAGGATCGGTCCAGTAGCCTATAGACTAAGACTACCCGAGGAGCTGTCTTGATCTTAAAATGTTTGTCAAGTAAGTATCCTCTTCATTTATCCAAAGCTTGCAGTATAGCCAAAAACTCTTTCTCATAGGTAGACAATAATTGGTGTTTAGGAGAGAGAGCCTTACTCAAATAAGCCACTAGATGACCTTGTTGCTGCAATACAACTCCTATTCCTCCCCCTGAAGCATTTATTTCCACTACAAAAGCCTTTTCACAGTTAGGCAATTTCAAAACTGGAGTAACCATCATAGCCCGTTTCAATTGCTCAAATACTTGTTCAGCTTCATTGTTCCAAACAAAAGCATTTTTCTTAGAAGTTTTGTAACCCTTGTGGATTTTCTAATCTTGTAATGTCCTATTTAAGTCCTTTGACTTTTTGACATTTTCTGTTTTCCGTCAAATCAGTTACCGTATTAACAGTAATATGTTTATTATCCATTTAATCATTAGTGTTAATATTCCATTTAATTGTCCCATTATAGATGATCATGTTTATACTTGATCAAATCCCAGGAGGTTTTTCCGCAAACGGCTTAAAATATCAAATAATGCGTCCTGACACGTCTGTTAATATCCATATCAAATCTAAGACAATTTAACCCTAAAAAATATAGTGTACATAGTCAAAGTTTAAGTAAAAACATTTTTGCATTCATTAAAAATACTAGGAAACTTTGGGTCACATTTTAAATCGCGAGTTTAGGTTATTTAGTAACCCGACAAAAGCCAAAACGCACCTAGGATGCCTCCTAGGGTTCCCACGGTTCGAGCCCCACATAGGGAACCACAAGGCAAGTTTTTTGCAACCTTGTCCCATGTATGTACCAAGCCTTGTCTTATATGTTTTCAAAGTACACACACATTCATTCATTATTTCACACACATCAAGTTTGCTTTCACCTTTTCTTCTCTCTTGTTGCGTCCAAACTCCAACACATACACAAACGCCATAACTTTTATTTTTCATCAAGAAATATGAAGAATTAAACACTTCCAGGTTGATTCTAATAGGCGTGGTATCATTAAAACAACGTTTGGGTTGTCAGTTTAGTGCTTATTCTCATTTTCAAAACCCTCTTTGTAAGTCATCTATTTCTTAAATATCTTTGTACTTTTAGTAGTGTTATGATGCATAGATAATAGTTGTACGATGTGTTTTAAAAAAAAATGAAAGCTTACAATTTAAAAACAAATATAAAAGGGGTTCGTGTGTTTCGAACTCGGGTAAAAAAGGAACAAGGAAAGACCATTTTATTTTTGTGGTTGTGATGGTTAAATAACATTTATATATTTAGTAACTTATTTCTATTATTGGTTTAAAAATAAGCCTGCGCGGCTTATTTATGGGCTTATTAACTTTCGAACCTAATAAGGTCGTAAGGAAAGTGGTTTTGGTTAGTATCTATTCTTGTCATATTTTATATAGCTTATTATGATGATCTTTCTCCTAGAACAAAAATACTACGTAGCTTATTAGCTTATTTAAACTATACGTGTATGGTTTTGGGCTTATATAACCCACGACCCAATAAGTCACGAATTATTGTGGACCTTATTGTGGTTCGGCTTATTTTTACGACTTTGTAACTTATTTGTATATCTCGAAAAGCACGTGGCAATAGGCTTAATAAATAAGCTCGTATTAACCTTTGTGGGCTTACATTAGCCGCTGCTCAATAAGCTAAGGCTAAACCATGGATTAGTCTTGGTCCGTGAGCTTTGACTTACTTTCACGACTTCTTAGTCGGTTAAACTGATGTCTAAATACTTAATCATGTATTATGACATGTCGTTAAATTTCAAACTTGGAATAATTTTGAAAAGGATGTTTGGTCTTAATAATATCCACGACTCAAGTGGAAGCCCAATAAGCTTCTGCATATTTTTGAGACTTTTCATTCAGCTTACATCCTAATCACTTCTAATACATATTTAAAACTTGTATATCGGACTAATTTGGATTTAAGAACTAAACTATACTGTTTTAGAACACTAATGGGCTTTAAGGCCCAATAAGGGAAAAACTAGTAAGTTTGAACGTTGAAATGGATTTTTGAGCAATTTATACTTTATTAAGCTGAAAAGGTTAGGTTATTCGTGTGAAATGTACATTTTGATAGAACGTGTTGAAAACGTGGAAATTTGGCGTTTTGTCAGAAATTGTAGAAAGTGTTGGAATTTAGGTTTAAAAACCTTGGAAAATGTTTTATAAATAAACGGGTCATGTCGAAATTTTGTAAAATTATAACACTTAGAAATAATTCATAAAAACTCACTTTTTCAAATCAGACAAAAAGACGAAATAATAAAATATTATTTTAATAAATTGACTAAAAGACAAAAAAAAATACTTTATAACCTTATTAAATATAAAACTCTTACTAATCATTTTTTGAATATAAAACATGTAAATACTTATACTTAAACCGCTAAATTTAGGTAACCGGGGTTACCGAAAAAATGTCGAAACATACTTAATCATAGTTATTTGCTTATTCATTTACTTCTTAGTTCTACTTCTATTTTTCTTGTCTATTTTCCTTAAATAGTATAAGTGTATAATACTAATGTACATACTACTACTTATATTCTTCAAATCTAAATCATCAACCATCACCCGACCAATAACATTAAAAGTGACCGTACAACGCACATTTGACTACTATGCATCAACCCTAATCATACATTTAAGAAACAAATATCTAAATCGGACATTAACTGGATTAGGTCGTGTCTGGACGCCGTTGCACACAATTGTTTGATCATATCCTCAGCTACTTATCACTTTGTTTAAAGGTGAGTTCTCGTAGCCCCACTTTTTAAACTCTTTTCCGTTGGGAGAAAATGATACTCAAAACCTATTTCAACTAATTTTAACAATGTGCAAAATCTTTTATTTCTTTTGGACAATGCTATGTGTCTATGATTTCCTATATGAATGCAATAAAACAATATGAAATGCTATAAAATAAAATTTAAAAACTAAATTCTATGAGATCTATCTATGCGAAGTTTGATGAGGTGTCATTGTATACACTATTTCAGGGTCATTTAACCCCCTAAATCATGCAAATATTTTGGCTCATTTGGAGAAGAAACGAATGACTACGACTCTACGCCATTTATCTTGTAAAAATTATTGCTTATAGAGCGTGGAGACGGCGTCGCAGGCTTCAAGCGACAGCGTTAGGATTTTCATGGTGACGGGGTCATGGATTTACGACTGCGTCAGGATTAAAGCCGACTTAAACTGCTCTAGAAGATTCCTACTTGGCGACGGGCGTCACGACTACACAAATACTACGTCTTTACGCTTCTTCTTATATATACAAAACCGATTTTAGGGGTTTTGGTGTGTAACTTTATATAACTTTTGGGAGACGAACCCTAATCATTCTACCAGTTTTTAGGCCGTCTTTAGGGCCTCAAAACCCTATTGTAACTGACCTTAATCCATGTTTTAATCAAGTAAGATTGTTTATCTTTAATCATTCAATATGTCTATGTGTTGTTTGATTGATTTATGTTCTTGCTTTCTTTATAACATGCTAGGCTAAACCCTCCTTTGTATTTACTTATGATTGTATGAAACTTAGATTGTAGATCCTTTTAATGTTTCTTCTTGTGATGGATGTGCGCGTTAGGCTTTAGAAAACTAGCCATAAGATATTAAATTGGCATAGACGTCTAGGGAAACACGAGTGTGTAGAAAGGATACCATCGGTAACAGTCTTTATACTACCTTACCCCTAATATGGTTGATCCCTCTTAAGATATTTCAATTGCATTTAATATACTCTTAGGGGCCTTGTAATAGTCTTCATACTACCTTACTTGTGTGTTGCCTTAACGGAATATTAAATAGATGGCGGGTTCGTGTAATTCGTTCATGACTTAGGAAATACGTACATAGATCATCGAAGTGTGACAAAGAAACAAGATTAGGAGAAGCAATCTAAGGAGTAGTACATGATTAAGTAAATACATATTTTTATCATAAAGTTATCACTAGTAGATGAGATTATATTTAGTTTTATTAGTTTAATCAAACCAACCTCTCAAACCAATGATTTTTACTGCTTTCTATAAAATAAAAATACCAAAAGAATCTTCTCTCAACCCCGTAGACCTCTGTTAGATCTTGATCGAGCCTTCCCAGCCTATTCCCCTAGAGAACGATAAGAACCCTCGAATCTTGCCTATACTACACTACAACGATTAGGTACACTGCCTAGGGAGTTGTAAAACTTCATGTTAAAGTCTTTACGACAACCGCACACATCAAGTTTTTGGCGCCGCAGCCAGGAGGAAATAGATTAGTTTCGATCAACGTTTTTAACTTATGATCACATGCTTCAATCCTTTCAAGTGAGATTTTATTAGCTTTCTTTACTCTATCTTTTCTTCGTTCCCTTTGTTTTGTAAATCACTCTTTCGTTCACCATCATGATGTATGAAAGACCACCAACCACACCCTTTCAAAGCCCACCATGAAGCACAACCTTCTCATTCCAAAGATATACCTTGATATTCCAACAACATTAAGATGAATCTATCTACGATGCATGGACTCGTTTTAAAAACTTAATCCAAAGAGTCCCTCATCATGGCCTCGATTTATTATCCCTTACTCAGTTCTTTTATGATAATGTTGACGACTATACCCGAATGGACCTTGACTTTGCAGCAAACGGGAACCTTAGGGAATTAAGTGGTGAAGAGATCAAGTGAAGCCCATAGAAAATTTCGCCCAAGGCCAAAAAGAATGGGAAAACCCACCAAACACTATTTTTGAACAAGAATTAACAAATTTAAAGGATCAAGCAAAAAGATTGTTTGGAAATGAGAATGTTTAGGTTGAGATGCATAGGGGTATAGGATGGGATAAGGTGGAAAATAAATAAACCCATAAAGTTCCCACAAAGTCCCCCCCCTCCCATCATTTAAGAATACACACCGCCCGAGACTCAGTCCAGAATGAAGTAGAAGATTACTATAGGAATCCGAGGAGGTAAACCTTTACAGAACCGACAAATGAGGATTTAGGCTTGAACACTTGTAATCATGACATTCCTCTTAGTTCTAGGGAAGTTCCTAGTTTTGATGAACCGAAGCCTCAACTACAGCCCTTACCAAATTGTCCACCTTTAGATGTAAATCTAGGAGACAAAAGAGGAACCGACCCACCCATTAAACCACATAGTCCGGATAGTTTTAGGATGAATGTAGTAGACAAATCAACCATTAATACAGCACCTTCACCTCACATGGCGTCTTTCTACCCTAAGGGTATTTATTGTTATTATCACCCATGTTTAGATGACCCTAAGAAACATTATGGATTTAAACCAGGTTTATTAGGACAAGGTGGATCCCTAGGTGTTGATCTTTCGAATTGGGAGGTGATAGAGAATAATTTCTTAAGAGGACTTAGTTTACCCGTTAAGCCAAATGAATTAGAAAAGGGTAGGATTAAAGAAACACACCATTTAGAGCATATAATTCAACAACCACTTTTTCAACATAAGGCTCCTTCTTACCACAATGGTGTGTACCGTTACTATCACCCGTACTTGAGCTTAAGTGTATGGGAGACCCACCTTTTGTGTGTTAAATAAGCGTAGAGTCAAGCTCGTGATTCGAACAAAAACAAGTGCTTATTGGGAGGCAACCCAATCATTTATTTTCTTGCATTTTAGGTGTGTCATATGTTTTATTCTTTATTGTTTATTTTTATATGTTTGAATTATTTGTGATCATGCTTTGTTTTGTTTTTAACTTCATATTATTAACAATCAAAGGTATTTTGCATCAAATAAGTATAGGGGAAAATATCCGATTTATAAGAACCAATTCAAACATATAAAATAAATTGTTTGGATTAATTCGCGTCAGTTTCGAGTCATATGATTGTAATAATTAATCTCAGGTTTTTTTTGCAATATTTAATAGAATTGCGTGCAGGAAATTTTTCAATAAAAACGAATGTGAAATTTTCATAGAGCGTGGAGACGGCGTCAGGATTTTCTCCTGACTGCGTCGCGTCTCCAGGCCTGTGAAAATTCGAATTTTTCTATTATTTTCAAAAAATGATTTGTACTATATCCAAAATTTTTATTTTTCTTATAAACCTACAGAAACCTATGATTACATCATCACTCTCATCCTTTATTGCTTTCATAGAGTCAAACCCTAAATTCTGTTGTATATACATATTTATCCCGCCGATTTTATGCTTGGTGTAGTTGTCTTTGAACTCTAACTAATTTCTGCGTAAGCAGACTTAACTATTACATAAACAATATTAACTATTTAATACTACCAGTGCTAACTATGATAAACCTTCTACCAGTACTAACTATTATACTAGCAGAATTAACTATAATACTAACTGTGGAAACCTAATTGTAGGCTTCATAGATCGTTTTGCCCATCTAGGATATCATAACATTGATCACGCAGCGGAGTAACAAATAAGAACAACAATGTTATGAACAAGGTTTTTATTCATAAACTAATAAACTATAAACTATTCGACTTTAATCAGTCGACTATGAACTATTACATAAACTAATAAGCTAACTATTAGACTCTCATTGGAGAGATCTAACTATGATCGATACTCAATACTAGACGCCTACCCCTCTTTATATACTAGAGGGGTTAGGGTTTACAAGACAAGATAAGATCAGATAAAATTAGGAAACTATAAATCAGCATTAAATACTATTTGACTAATCTTCAATTAGCATTAATGTTATTCCAGCTTTGTCTTGTAGGTCCTCCATCTTTAATATGTTTTGTCATAATCAACTCAAAGTATAATTCCTAACAATCTTCCCCTAGTTGATAATGACAAAACCAATAAGCACAAGCTTCCCCTGAAGCTAATATAGATGAAGAACTTCCCCTGAATCCATGCACTCTTCCCCTTTTTGTCATAATCAAATAGGAGTGCATGTAGATGGTAAATAAACAATAGGCTTCCCCTTAACATGTTTACCATCTCTTGAATCATGGACTTAGTAGGCTCCAAGCAGCAAATTATCAATGATGAAGAAAAATTAATAATACGAATTTGTTGAAGAAGTTGAATTTCCCAAACTTGTGTCTTATATCCTGTTTATCCACATAACGTCGAGTCTCATACCTGCTATGTATAAGTAAATATAACACCCTCAAATTTTGCAACGCAGCAGAATACAACATTGGGGTGCTACTTCATAATATAAGCTCACGAGTCACGGTAAACTACATTCAATTTTTATTAAAAAGATCACAGTTACAAGGTCCCAATAACTTTATAAAAACTCATTTCAAAATAATCCACAACATGTTTAAGTTTCTTTAAAAGAAAACATTTCATCATATGTGCAAAGTTCACCAAGTCCACGTCCTTCGATATCCGCATTCCATCCCATCCAAGCAAGCATATACCTGAGATAAACATGCTAAAAAGTCAACAAAAACATTGAGTGAATTCATAGAGTTTATAAACAATCATTTTGAACACAAGCATAGCAAAACATTTAGTTCATAGAACAATCACAACGATGCTAGAGCCACGAACCGAACCTTAACCATGTGCCCAACCTGGAGTGATAGTGCTACACACTCCCAATACTAAATACAATATGTCCCCGTATGCCCTCGCAAGGAACACACGCCAGACAGGTCGTTAGGCCAAAATAGATCTATTATTATTGCATCAGCGTTCACCGGTTAGCGGTGATTGACGGTTCATGAAGGAAGGGCCACAACAATACACTCATAGCAACGTTCACATAATAAAATCACCTGTGTTCGATTTTCTAAAACAAGCATGTATCTCCCTCGCGGGTTTTCAAAACATAAAAAGAGTTAAATGCGAGGCTATGAACTCACCTTGCTCGTAGGCAATAATCGAATAATCTAATAACCACGTAGCGTCGATGAATAACTTGTCGCATCCGCAAAGTTGTAATTAATCTTAACGGTTATGACCCACCAGTTTAGGATGTTGTATATGGGTTTTCCGATGGATGATTACATCAATGTGACATGTTGATAATGGATTTGGGTTTTTAAGTTGTATGAGTTTGGTGGTTGGTTAAATAAGATAAATCGAAAAAGTAAAAACAAAGTATGTAATATATACATATTCATAATATATATCTCATATGAAAAATAAGACAAGTATATAAAGCGCGACGTGTATTTTATATAAGAAAAATATAATATAAGGAACGTGAGAAAAATATAATTAAACAACATAATTTGACACGCGTTCAGAAGTCGTCAAATGAAATAAATAAAAGTTATTACTTAAAAGTAAGTACACGTTTTAAAGTCTTGAATGACATTTTAAAAGTTTTAACAATAGTTATTATTGTCCTTTAGTCGGGACTTATAAAATAATACTTTTATATTTAGTATTTCGTTTTCTTGACGGGTTTTAGTTAAAATAGTTATCTCGTTGTAAAATTATAGTTTTCGATCATTACTCGTGTTATTGTATAATTACAATTTAATAGAATATAAAGAATATATACTTTGTTCTTTTATCGGATTCTAATAGAGTAAAAGTTCTAAACGAAAAATACTAAGTATATAAGTTTTTATAAATTTCGACATGACCTTGCCATTTACACAAAGTTTCCATGTATCTTAAAATACAATATTTCATATTTTTCATCAATCAATATCACAATACTTTCGCCTCTCATAATTAATACTTGTCAAATTTACATAAATATTAAGTATAAGTTAAACCAAACTACTCCTTATTAGGGACCGCTGTCCCAAACGCACCCTTAAGGGTGGTTAAACAGCAAACCAAACGCCCCCTTATGGGCTGTCCTAAACCAAACACCCCCGTTGGGGCTGTTAAATGCAAATCCAAACGCCCCTGTTTGGCAGAAAATAAATTATACAAAATAAATTAACAAAAAGTGGGAAATCACCACCACAAGCCCGACACCACCATGGTGCGGCTGTGGTGGCCACAGTGGGTTCGGCCGCCACCACAGTGGTGGTTTTAGGCGGCTGACCACTCGAGACATCCCATGGGGTTGCGCCATCACAGCCCGACACCACAAGGTGCGGCTGTGGTGGGTGTACCGTCGTTTGACCGCCACCACGATGGTGGTTTGGCGGCGGACAGCCCCTATTCAACATAAACCATGACCAAATCAAATATTTTGTAATACAATCGATGTAACAACCATGCATGGAAAACTAGGCAAGAAAGCAAGAATGTTTGGAGGTTCTATAGGAGGCTCATCGCAGCTGTGGTGACCGATGCGCCACCCATAGCCCGCCACGGCGGCGGCTATGGCTGAAAGAACAAAAGTGACTGTGGTGAGGGAGTGGCGGTGACGAGGTGGTATTGGTTGTGGCAGATCTGGTGGCTGCCGTGGTGATGAGGAGTGATGGTGACGGGGTGGCAGTGGTGATGATGGTGCGAGTGTGGTGGCTGCGACGTCCTCGCTGGAAAAGGTGGGGGTTCGCCGGAAAAAAATCCGCCGGAAAAGTTTTCCGGCGGCGGCGCCGGGCAGTGGCGGCTGCCGGAAATTGGAGAGGAGGGAGAGAGAGAATTAGGGTTGTGTGTGTGTTTAAAATTTGTTA
Organism: Tanacetum coccineum; assembly: GCA_026074375.1. Classification (NCBI taxonomy): domain Eukaryota; kingdom Viridiplantae; phylum Streptophyta; class Magnoliopsida; order Asterales; family Asteraceae; genus Tanacetum; species Tanacetum coccineum. Next base: position 16,818 of record BQNB010091376.1, read on the forward strand.
TAAATGAAAAATTTTGTTAGAATTTTATATATATATAAAGGTTTTAAATGTAAATGAAAAGTGTATAATTCTTTAGGGTTGAATTTGAAATTATACTAGAGGGACTAGAAGTGAACTTTGGGTAATTTTTGTTAAGTAACGGTTCGGGTCTCGTTTGGGCGAGTTAACGGATGATTCAAAAGGCGAAACTTGCGCCATTGTTTTTCAAATAATTTTTCCATCGAAAATAAGTATTCACTCGACCATATTTCGTAAATATTTTGTAATGTTCATTTTAAAATATTCGTTTTGTTTATTCTAGACTCCGATATCATGGGTAAACTTTATTCATAAAATAAATCGTTAACTCGAATATTCACGTTAATAATAAACGTTTTTAAACAAAATGATAATTAATTTATTAAATATTTTTATTAAATAAATTACGATAAATAAATAAGATCTAATTTGTTTCGTGTCGGTACGCGTTGATCTCGTTTTCGAGTCAGACAATTTGAAAAGTCAAAAAAAAAAAACCAAAAAAAAAACAAAATTATGATTAAAATTATGTAATAATAATTATGATTTATTCTCAAAATAAGCTCCGAAAAATTATCAGTTATGATAATTGTTTTCACTTGAAAATAAAAGTCAAAAGTCGAGTCAACCCAAAAAGTCAAAGAGAAAAATAGTCATTTAGGGTTCCGAAAATTGACGGTTGTCACATTCTCCCCTCCTTTAGGAAGCGACGTCCCGGCGCTTAATCACTTTATTCGTCCCAAATTCACTTGAAATTGGTGAAAGATGACATTCTCGAACGGATTAACATGCTCTCACATCATGGCCACAGGACTTCGGGCGCATTTGGAAAAAATTTAAAGCGACAATTAATTCAAAAATCATCGGTGATCACACCGGTCAAATCAAAATACATATTGGCCAACGGGTCTCGTTAAAGGAGATCACGTCATTATAAAAATCGTCTGGAGTGAACATAACTCCATCGAAGGCGTTACAACATTATTCAAAACAAGACGCTTATCATCAAGCGTATACAATCACATAATTGCATGCTCGCTAACCGTCAAGCCATGCAAATTGAAAGAGAGCGCATTGGAGCGGTAATTACTCGGAGTATACATAACTTTATCGAAAGCACTACGGCATTAATCGAATCAAGGTACTTATCATTAAGCACATATAATCACATAACGACATGCTTGCTAAAAAGCCAAATCATGCCAATCAATTAGTTCAATCACGTTGACTCATGCTTGCTAAATAGTCAAGCCATCATTAACAATAAATAATTCCGGCTAAGATCAGCCCAGGAAAAGTTTTTAAAATTATAAGATGTTCATGGGCCTGAAAGCCATGGATGCATATCCAAAAAGATTTTTATCATTGTAGGGTGCTCACACACGGATTCAAACCCAAAAGAGATTACATGGTAATCATAAACAGATTCATACCCAAAAGAGATTACAGGGTGATCACAAACGGATTCATACCCAAAAGAGATTACAGTATATATGAAATCAGGGTGCTCACAGGCTTTATAGCCATGGATCCATATCCAAAAAGATTTTTATCATCGTAGGTTGCTCACGCGCGGATCCATACCCTATCATCGTAGAGTGCTCACACGCGGATCCATAACCTATCATTGTAGAGTGCTCACACGCGGATCCATACCCTATCATCGTAGAGTGCTCACACGTGGATCCATACCCTAGTAAATGGTCAAGTTTGCTTATATTATCAAACTCTGTGCATTCTTTACGGTGCCCCAAGCACGATCGTCACCGTCTTGGCTGCAAACCGCGGGGACCACTTCGAGCTCGCACACCAAACGCGACCGTTCCGTGTGTCCTAAAATTGTCTCGACTTATTTTGCGAGCTCAATAATATGGGTAGGCGTACCCAGCCGATCTGACATCATATAATAATGTCGCCTCGAGCTCGCACAACGTACGACCACTCGACTAAAGCACATATCACATAAACATATAGCAAGCAATAATTTTGCACATAATTTTCAACTATGGCTATCCGCCGTTGACCATCGACGATCAAAGGGGAACGAGTCAAGCACAAGGATTCCTCAACTGAATAAACGGAAACGGCAACGGGATTGTCTTTTATCTGCCGCCACGAAGTCGGCAAACTCCAACTGTCCATCGCGTACCGTTTTTATTCCCTACGGAGAATGATGACGGACGACATCACTATGATTCGGTAGGATCCGACCATTGTGCTTGGCTCTCGCGCCGAAGGCTCTCCTTTTGAGCCATCCTTGGGTGACTCTACGTTGGTATCCGAGTCATCACTCTACGTTGGTATTCGAGTTCACAAGGCAGAACAGGAACAAATCAAACACCTCGAATTCACAACTCGAGCTTGTGTAGGATTCATTCGTAACATTAGATGACCGAACTCATACGTTTCGGGGGTAGAAGTTTTCTTCACGATTACGGCTTATTCAACGGGGATGATTTACAGTTTGACGTAGAGGAAACTTTACTCTACGGACGTTGATCGACATATCGGAAAAATGAAAGAAAGATGATGTAAGATACATTTGATGTAGGAGAAGTCTTTTTCATTGGTCTTGGAGTTACTCGAACTCGGCTTTCATCCATTTTGGCCGTCTTCTGATCTTGTTAAAATTTCTTCTCAGTGTCGGTATCAGGTTTCTTGGTATTTCATCACCAGCATTGTGACTTAGATGGGATTTCACACGTTACACGTGACACATAAAAATATTTTCCGGAATTACTCGGTCATGGTGACTTTCTAAGGCAGTACCATCCGAAAGAAAAGATTTCAAGGAACGCAAGAAAATTCAGACTTGTTTTTACGAAATCGAATCGAATAGGATTACTTGCATAAGGATCCATCATTTAGAAGTGTTCTCACCCAAACATTTATCCAAACCACTAGTTTAAAGGCGACGATTAATCCGACACAGCGTGGCTCTTCCTGAATTATGCATAGTTAGCTAGGCTATGCATAATTGAGGACCAAGCGACGACACATCCGTCCTCGTCAAAAAGAAAACTTTTCGATTATTACACACCATATATGATGATAAAAGTTTTTGACCTATTCTTGAAAATAAGTATATTATTTGACATAGAAATGAGAAAATATTTTTACCTTCGTTTTGATAAACACATCAACTATTGTTCATTCATTTTTGGGAAACACATTTTTGCTTTGTCTTCTTATGAAAATCGACGCAATTTGGTATTTAGTTTGGTAAAACATTTTATAAATTATTGTATATTTTTGGTATAATTTGTTCATAAAAAGATATTAAGGTGGTTGAGATTTAAGGATCGTAGCAAGTACAAGAAGTAGTGAATTATGGATCAATGTAATCGAATGAGGAAAACGGACGATATATTCGATAACTGGAATTGTCCACACTAGGAGTCAGATTGCTTCTCTCTAAAACAGTGAGGCGTCCATTCAACGTGCTCGACCACGACCTATAGTAGTGTCGCGTAAATAGAGAAGTAATAAAGTATGATCGAACGATACGTACTTCGTAACCTTAGATATATATCTTATATGTCCTTGATAAAGATAATATAAGTATGCATGCGATGAGAAATCCACTTGCGCGTTCTAATTAATATCACTTAACTTATTGTAAAAGCGACCATTTTTATGTACATAGATTACGTTACATCATTGAAGACTTTTTATCTTTGTCCAGATTCTAACTTTAGAAAGTTGTTAATTTTGGAAAGTCACCATTTCAAGAAGGTTACTATTTTTTTAGTAGGCCCAGTTATCGGATTACCGTAATCGATATAATTATTAGATTTAAAATCTCGACACTTGTGTCATATTTTATTAACATCCATTTCTTAGATACCATAAACGTATATAATAAGAATAATGAGAGTTTATTATTTTTATAATTATCCAACAATATTCAAATTAGCACAATTGACTTTTAAAATCAACGTTTGACTTTTTAATAAGTCTATATGTATGTTTTTCTCAAAACTGCCCCGTTATGTTCCATTTTCGTGACTCGGACTCTAAAGAGATTTCATGTAAAACATTGTTTCGAACAACTTTTTAGTTTTAGTCGAGATTTGAATCTCGACAGAAAATGACCAAAATGCTCTTACAAAATTCTGCTGAAACTTATTTTATTTTTAAGAAAATGTAAAAATTTGACTTTCATTTTTTTTTTGACCCATTATCAAGTGATTTAAAAATAAACAAGCCTCGCGACAAAGTAAAACGACATTCTGAACAACTTTCGTGTTTTGCCGGAAGGCTAAAACTGACTCGAAATTGCTCGAATCGCTCTTTAAAAATCCTGTCAGCTTTTAATAAATTAATTCAAGTGTTGAAGTTTTTTTTTTACTTGATCGTATTTTAAAATTAAAAATCAGTTCTTATAAAATCTCGAATCTCAGAGTACATGTTAAATTTTTGCACTCAAGACCGTGTTTTGCAAAAATAAACTTGATCTTATTTTTAAATAAAAATAAGCTTTTACAAAATATCGGGCCTTGAAATACGGGTTAAATTTTCTGCTCAAAGCCGCGTGTTACAAAACGCGCCAAAAGTTTATTTTGATCCAAAAATCAATTCATATCAAGTTTAAACTTACTTATACACGATATTGAAATCGTTTAATTTTTCCCAATAACACTTTTAATCTAATCTACGCAAGTTCTCGACGGATTTCATCACAAGCCTTTATCAATAACGAATTAAATTGCGAAAATAATGATTTTGCTAGTAATAGAAATTACTTATGATGATTCACTAAGAAAGATCGGAAAATAAATAGTTTCGCCTCGTTCCTTTGTTCCTTAGCTATTTGATTCCTTAATCGCGGCTCGAAACACAACAAAAATCTAACCAAGCCTCAAATCTATATAATATTGCAATGTATATATATATATATATATATATATATATATATATTGCACATATACGAAATTTTATCAAATCATATCATAATGGTGACCCCATTACATAATATCAATAGTACAACTCGAATGTACGCGTGTAACGATAATCGAAAGGCATATGTATACATAGCGGTCTGACATAGAACGGATATCGTGTATATATATACACATACATATATAAATACCCTTTTATACCACACGCTTGGTATAAAGTATACAAACAAAGGCCTAGCAACAAGCACATAAAGGATCGGGAAAGATTGGGCGCGCGAATATCGGACATCGGTGAACGACTCGTGAAAATTTTTCGAAAACAGTCATAGTCCAGGTTTTGAAAAACGACCTAGTTTGCTATGACTCGTGCTCTGATACCAATCTTTAACACCCTCAAATTTGCATCAGCGTTACAAGGTCCTAATAACTTCCTAATATAAGCTCACGAGTCATGGTAAACTACATTCAATTTTTATTAAAAAGATCAGAGTTACAAGGTCCTAATAACTTCCTAAAAACTCATTTCAAATAATCCACAACATGTTTAAGTTTCTTGAAAAGAAAACATTTTATCATATATGCAAAGTTCACCAAGTCCACGTCCTTCGATATTCGCATTCCATCCCATCCGAGCTAGCAAGCATATACCTGAGATAAACATGCTAAAAAGTCAACGAAAACGTTGAGTGAATTCATAGAGTTTATATACAATCATTTTGAACACAAGCATAGCAAAACATTTAGTTCATAGAACAATCACAACGATGCTAGAGCCACGAACCGAACCTTAACCATGTGCCCAACCTGGAGTGATAGTGCTACACACTCCCAATACTAAATACAATATGTCCCCGTATGCCCTCGCAAGGAACACACGCCTGACAGGTCATTAGGCCAAAATAGATCTATTATTATTGCATTAGCGTTCACCGGTTAGCGGTGATTGACGGTTCATGAGGGAAAGGCCACAACAATACACTCATAGCAACGTTCACATAATAAAATCACCTGTGTTCGATTTTCTAAAACAAGCATGTATCTCCCTCGCGGGTTTTTAAAACATAAAACGATTTAAATGCGAGGCTATGAACTCACCTTGCTCGTAGGCAATAATCGAATAATCTAATAACCACGTAGCGTCGATGAATAACTTGTCGCATCCGCAAAGTTGTAATTTATCTTAACGGTTATGACCCACCAGTTTAGGATGTTGTATATGGGTTTTGCGATGGATGATTACATCAATGTGACATGTTGATAATGGATTTGGGTTTTTAAGTTGTATGAGTTTGGTGGTTGGTTAAATAAGATAACTCGAAAAAGTAAAAAACAAAGTATGTAATATATACATATTCATAATATATATCTCATATGAAAAATAAGACAAGTATATAAAGCGCGACGTGTATTTTATATAAGAAAAATATAATATAAGGAACGTGAGAAAAATATAATTAAACAACATAATTTGACACGCGTTCAGAAGTCGTCAAATGAAATAAATAAAAGTTATTACTTAAAAGTAAGTACACGTTTTAAAGTCTTGAATGACATTTTAAAAGTTTTAACAATAGTTATTATTGTCCTTTAGTCGGGACTTATAAAATAATACTTTAATATTTAGTATTTCTTTTTCTTGACGGGTTTTAGTTAAAATAGTTATCTCGTTGTAAAAATATAGTTTTCGATCATTACTCGTGTTATTGTATAATTACAATTATAAAGAATATATACTTTGTTCTTTTATCGGATTTTAATATAGTAGAAGTTCTAAACGAAAAATACTATGTATATAAGTTTTTATAAATTTTGGCATGACCTTGCCATTTGTACAACGTTTCCATGTATCTTAAAATACAATATTTCATATTTTTCATCAATCCATATCACAATATTTTTGCCTCTCATGATTAGTACTTTGTCAAATTTACATAAATGTTAAGGATAAGTAAAACCAAACGCTCCCTTATTAGGGACCGCTGTCCCAAACGCACCTTTAGGGGCTGTCCTAAACCAAACACCCCCGTTGGGGCTGTTAAATGCAAATCCAAACGCCCCTGTTGGCAGTTTTAAACACAAATCCAAACGCCCTCTTTTGGGCTGAAAATTCAGCAAACAAACACCCCCACTGGGGCTGTTTTTATGCAGAATCAAACACCCCTTTCCGGGCGTGTTTTCGAGCCGGGTATCAAAAAGAAGGTAGTACGAGTTTAAAAAAAAGAACATAATAACCACAAGCCCCACACTGCGAAGGTGCGGCTGTGGTGGCGACTAACCGAGCCGAACACCACTTTTAGTGGTGCGTTCGGATGTAAAACAAACACCCCTTATGGTGTGCATGTCGATCTGTTAACAAGAAAATGATCGAAGGAACGAAGTAACCACAAGCCCGACACCACAAAGGTGCGGCTGTGGTGAGGCCAAGTCAGACCGAACACCACCTACGGTGGTGTGTTCGGTGACAATCAAACACTCGAGAAGAAAAAAAATAAATAAACCCGAACCAAACCACCCTTAGTTATTTATTAATATCTCAAGAAAATGTGTAATCATCCAAATCAGAAAAGAGGGTTGAAGGTGGTGTCGTGGTTTCGGTTGGCGGTTGAGCCGTGGTCACGATGGCAGTAGGTGTGGATGTGAGGCGTGATGGTGAATCTGTGGTGATGATGGTGATGTTGGTGTGCGGCTGGCAGTGATGATATTATAGCCACGATGGTGGCATGGTGATGGATCAGTGATGGGGTTGGTGCATGTCAATAGATCGGTGGTGTTGAGGTGGCGGTGATAGAAGCACGGCGACCTTGCCGGAAAATTTTCTGGTGGCCGGAAAACTTGGCCGGAAAAGATGAGGCGCCGGAAAAATTTTAATAGGGAGGGTGGGTGTGTGTTTAGGTTATGTTATGAATGAGAGAAAAAAAAGTATTTTTGTTTATATATTGAAATGTTTAAAACAAAGTGACAAGTTCTTAGAAGTCTAGGGTAGGTTTTAGAAATATTTTCCCAGGGACTGAAATTGTAATATTTTGGGATATTTTTGTAGAATATTGGTTCGGGTCTCGTCTGAGCTAGTTAACGGATGATTCAAAAGACGGGACTTGCGCCATTGTTTTTCAAATACTTTTTCCATCAAAAATGAGTATTCACTCGACCATATTTCGTAAATATTTTGTAATGTTCATTTAAAATGTTTATTATTCATTTGGTAACCATTGGGTCTCACGGGTAACTTTTGTCCGTAAAATAAAAAAAATAATAAATAAAAGAATAATAAATCTTAATTAAATGATCGCGTTTTCAACAACGTTTTTAAATAAAATGTAAAATAATTTATTAAATATTTTTATTAAATAATTTACGATAAATAAATAAGATCTAATTTGTTTCGTGTCGGTACGCGTTGATCTCGCTTTCAACCCGGATGAATTAGAAAAAAAATGATAAAAATTTTATAAATGAAAATTATGTAGTAGAAATTATGATTTATTATTAAAATAAGTCTTGAAAAAAAAATTTAGTTATGCGGTAAATTATATATATATATATATATATATTGACGATAAAAGGTCAAACGGTCAAAAGTCAAGTCAAACTCGAAAAGTAAAAGGGTAACATAGTTATTTAAAGTTCCGAAAATTGACGGTTGTCACATTCTCCCCTCCTTTAGGAAGCGACGTCCTGGCGCTCAATTCATCTTAATAGTCTTCGGTTTAATGGTGAAGCGGTGAGGATATAGACAAGTCATTGTCGAAGTTTCCAACGAAAATTTAATGAATAAGGTCAAAGCATTAAATATATGCAACGGGCATAAGCGAATGGGTCTCGTTAAAAGAGATCGCGTCATTATAGAACTAGTTTGGAGTGAACATAACTCCATCGAAAGCGTTACAACATTATTCAAAACAAAGCGCTTATCATTAAGCGTACAAAATCACATAATTGCATGCTCACTAACCGACAAGCCATGCAAATTGAAAGAAAGCGCACTTATGCGGAAATCACTTGGAGTATACATAACTCTATCGAAAGTACTACGGCATTAATCAAAACAAGGTACTTATCATTAAGCACATATAATCACATAACGGCATGCTTGCTAAATAGCCAAACCATGCCAATCAATCAGTTCAATCACGTTAACTCATGCTTTCTAAATAGTCAAGCCATCATTAACAATAAATAATTCTGGTAAGATCAACCCAGGAAAAGTTTTTTAAATTATAAGATGTTCATGGGCCTGAAAGCCATGGATGCATATCTAAAAATATTTTTATCATTGTAGGGTGCTCACACACGGATTCAAACCCAAAAGAGATTACATGGTAATCATAAACAGATTCATACCCAAAAGAGATTATAGTATATATGAAATCAGGGTGCTCACAGGCTTTATAGCCATGGATCCATATCCAAAAAGATTTTTATCATCGTAGGGTGCTCACGCGCGGATCCATACCCTATCATCGTAGAGTGCTCACACGCGGATCCATAACCTATCATTGTAGAGTGCTCACACGCGGATCCATACCCTATCGAATGGTCAAGTTTGCTTATATTATCAAACTCTGTGCATTCTTCACGGTGCCCCAAGCACGATCGTCACCGGCTTGGCTGCCACTCGCGGGGACCACTTCGAGCTCGCACCCCAAACGCGACCGCTTCGTGTGTCCTTAAATCGTCTCGACCTATTTAGCGAGCTCCATAACATGGGTAGGCGTACCCAGCCGATCCGACGTCATATAATAATGCCGCCTCGAGCTCGAACATATGTACGACTGCTCGACTAAAATCACATAACACAAAACCACATAGCAAGCAAAAATTTTGCACATAATTTTTAACTATGGCTATCCGCCGTTGACCATCGACGATCAAAGGGGAACGAGTCAAGCACAAGGATTCCTCAACTAAATAAACGGAAACGGCAATGGGCTTGGCTTTCGCGCCGAAGGCTCTCCTTTTGAGCCATCCTTGTGTGACTCTACGTTGGTATCCGAGTTCACAAGGCAGAACAGGAACAAATCAAACACCTCGAATTCACAACTCGAGCTTGTGTAGGATTCATTCGTAACATTAGATGTTAGGATCTGGTACTAGATAGATCTTCTAGCCTTTGTGAATGTATAGTACTTATGTAATCACAAGCACATACGTGAG
>BQNB010091377.1:0-23559 GCA_026074375.1 Tanacetum coccineum
TTCCGTATATCTATATTTTCTTTTTCCCGAGCCTATCCTACTGATTGTTTATCCTTTGTTTCAGGTAGTGCATTACAAGGAGTTCAACAAAGGAACTATTTTGATCATCTAGGAAGGTTCTCGAGACACTAAGTCTTGACGAATCAAGATACCTGAATTCAATCTATTTTCTAAATTAGAAGAATATTCCGAGGAAGAAGTTGCGGAAACAATGGCGGAAACCATAGAATAGTACATGAGCAAAACCCGAGCTGACTATGCATCGAGAATTGCTAGGCCTAAAATCGATGACAAAGATAACTTTGAACTAAAAGGCCAATTTTTCAAGGAACTACGAGACAACACCTTCAGCGGATCGGATCATGAAGATGCGAATGAAAACATTGAGAAAGTACTTGAGATTGTTGATTTATTCCATATCCCTAATATAACTCAGGACCAAGTGATGCTTAGAGCCTTCTCTATGTCTCTAACTGGAGTCGCGATTCGTTGGCTAAGAAATAAACCATCTGGTTCAATCACAACATAGGAAGATCTTAAGACAAAGTTTCTAAGAAAATATTGCCCACCTGCTCGTACTGCGAAGAAAATGGAGGAGATCAACAACTTTCAGTAAGAACCGGATGAAACCCTTTACCAAGAATAGGAGCGATTTAAAGAACTCGTGATGAAGTATCCTCAACACTATTTAACAAAGATGCAGGAGGTAATCTTGTTTTATAACGGATTGGATGTCCCAACTCGACAGATTCTTGATTCAAAAGGTGTCATACCATCTAAGACTGCTGCCGATGCAAAAGTAGGCATCTAATAAATGGCTTAATACTCTCAAAATTGGCACAATGGAACATCTAGGACAAAAAGTACTAAAACTTCTAATGGATTGGCTACAATTCAAGCTCAACTCAACAATCTTGGAAGAGAAATCAAGAAGGTGAATGAGAAGGTTTATGCTGCTCAAGTAGGATATGAACAATGTAAAGGACCCCACTACACCAAAGCTTGCCCACTCAAGGAAGAAGGTAAAACCCTCGAAGAAGCTTACTATACTTAATTTGGTGGACCTTTCTAAGGAGGGGGATATAGAGCAATAGCTCCAGGATTCTACCTAAGGAACAACATGACTTAAGGTACATAAGTTCTCAAAGGATAGACATATCCAAACGAAATAACCGAAATAACAAATGTCTTGAAAAGAAACAATTCATATATCAAAACTAAGATCTCTAGGGTAAGTCCACACTCAGCACTCATAGCCTGAAAGCAACCCCAACTCCTAGCTTAGATACCTGCCGTAGGAAAAGAAAGTGCGGCTGAGCTTACAAAGCCTAGTGAACAGATATATAATCGAATGCAAAAGATAACGGAAATCAAAGGATACGATACAAGGTATAAAGTATATCACAAGACATGATCAAAGGAATACAAATATAAGGTAAGACAAATTAGAATTCAAATCATAGTGTAAGGTAAGATGAAATCAGAAAATCGAATCAAGTCCAATTACCAAGCCCAAACAAATCATATCATAGTAACCATGGAGTAGCTGAGCTCCAATGTGAAAGACTGTATTGTCAACCCAAACATCAGTCACCAAATATCCAAATATCATAATGTCATAACCATCGAATCAGAATAAAATCTAGGATGCATCCATACGCCACCATAAACAAATAATAATCTTTAATAAGTGCACAAAAAATATCACAAATGGGGGTACGGCGTGGTAAAATTCACTCCTCACACATGAGTCATGCCAAAGGTGCATCAATGACAACGGCCATAGTTTACTTTCATGGCTTTGAAACAAATAGTCGGCTTGTTTCTCAACTAAGGTTCAAAGCAAAGTCATATCAAAGTTCATTTCAAGGAATCAAAGTAAATGTTACAATTGCCAAAGGTTTCAAAAATCAAATGATTCAAATATCAAAGAGTACATAGCTGGGTTCAAATGAACATAAAGACAGAACATATAAGAAACCAAATAAAAGGCCAGAGCAAAATTAGCAAATCACATAATAATCAAATATAGAGATAATTTGTCAATGAAAAACCTTAAACGATAAAGTCAGAAAAGCTGAACCTTATACCCGCAAAGCAAAGCCATAACCAAAGCAAACACCACATGAATATCAAATCACTCCCTCTTGACCGAACCTAAAGAAATGATGAATTCGAATTACAAACCATTCATTTAAGTTATACTTTCTATTTTTAGAAACTTTCCATTTTTAGTAACTTTCCATTTTTAGTAACTTTCCATTTTTAGTAACTTTCTATTTTTAGTAACTTTCCATTTTTAGTAAGTTTCCAAAATTAGTAATATTCATCATTTGAGATTCTATTAAGTATTTTGAATAGCTTAGGGACTTAACATGTCAACCTTACAAGTTTAGGGTTAAATATGACAACTTTCCATATTTTAGGGTTTAATATGCAAAATCAACAATTTTCAAGGTTAAAAGGGTAAATATCAAAGTTTCACATTTTATTCAGATTATACCTTCCATTTTCTGTATTTACAAGTCAAACCCTTAATAAACATAATTTACATATTTAGTCCTTTTGGTTTATTAATTATTTAAACATTATCTTTAATTATCCATAATTACAAAACAAGCCCTTATAGATTCAAATATGACAAAATCATACTTTATACATTAAATACTAACCAAACCTTCCACTTTTCAGAATTTACAATTTCAGTCCCTCATTTTTAATTAATTAACTTCTAATTACTTATTATATGTAATTAACCATTTTAATCCAAAATAATATCAATATGACATTTTATACCCCCCAACTTATTTTATACAGAATATACTAAGTATAATAACATGTCTAAAACAGACCCCATAGTTTCAGAATTTACAAAACAAGTCCTTATACTTTAAATATCAAAATCGGCTAACTAATAAATCACTAAAACCCTAATTAAATTTTCCCAATCACAACCACAATTATTACCCAATCATTAGCATTTATTGCACCTGGAAAAATTATTAAAACCCTAACCCTAATTCATTTTATCACTTTTCTTTCCTTTTCTTCTTTATTCGAAAATCGGCAAACAAAGGAAAATCCTAAACAATTATTTCGAATCTTTCTTAAATTTTTCCAACAATTTATCTGAGTTATATATGATATGAACAACCCTATAAAAATATAAAATCAAATGTACAAATAGTTTTTAAGCCGATTTCATAATTAACTAAAAATTAGGGTTTCTAATATGTTTTAATTATTTCGAGCAATATAAAATGCATGAACATTTTTCCCAGGTATATTATGGATTATAATGATGATAAATGAGATACAAAAATACCTTTGATGATTCTTGATGATTTAATGAATTATTGAACCCGGTTGCTTAATTCGAACCCAAAACAATAACCAGAATCGAACCAAGCACTCTACAATTTTCCCACTATTTTTCCCACGATCCTTGACCTTCAAAACACCTTAGAAAATTCGTCCTTGCCCTGGAATAATTTTGTGCCGCCTCCTTTTGATATTTAGGGTTTTCGGCTTATTTTAGTTTTTAGGGTTTAGATAAAAGAAATGCACAAATGAATTATACTAGGTATATTTGGCCGAAATATGGGCTTTTAAAAATGGATTAAATCAGATTTTAAAACTTGCATAATTATCTTGTAATTATCCTTATTTATTTTATATTAATTTGTAAAGTTATAAATAAATACATATACATAATTCGGCTAATATATATATACATAATTATTAATTATTTTTCTTGCATAATATAAGATATTTTAATCTTACAAAAATTTCATAATTGTCACATGTTGCATTTTTATAATTTCTAACATTTAAATGAATTTTATTTAAGCTTTTATGAAATTTTCTTGCATTAGGGGTATTTTGGTAAAATTTACACTTTTTGAGATTTTATTAGGTTTACAACATTACTACCCTCTAAAAAAATTTCGTCCTCGAAAATTGAAATGAACCGGAATGAAAACGAAATGAGAACGAAACGAAAACATACCGAACTAGACAAAGAAATGAGGATAACTAGCTCGCATAGACTCTTCGGTCTCCCAGGTAGCCTCACGCTCTGGGTGATTCTTCCAAAGAATCTTCACAAAAGGAATAACTTTGTTTCTCATGACTCTCTCTTGACGATCTAGAATGGATTCAGGTTCTTCGGACAAAGACATATCAGGCTGAATCTGATCAAAAGGATAAGATGCGACATGCAATGGATGATAATGGTATCCCCTCAAAAGAGATACATGAAAGACATCGTGAACGTGCGATAACTGCGGAGGAAGCGCCAGACGATACGAAACCTCTCCAATACGTTCCAAAATCTCAAACGGACCGATGAATCGAGGACTGAGCTTGCCCTTGATCCCAAAACGTTTAACTCCTCTGAATGGCGAAACCTTCAGAAATACACGATCTCCAACTTGAAACTCTAAGTCACGTCGATGCTTATCAGCATAACTCTTCTGTCGCGATCTAGCCTCTTTCAATTTCTCCTTAGCAACAGCCACTTTCTCATTAGTAATCTCGATGAGCTCCGGACCTTCAATCAAACGTTCACCTACTTCATCCCAACAAATAGGTGCTCGACATTTTCTACCATACAAAAGCTCGAAAGGTGCTGCCTTGATGCTAGCATGCCAACTATTATTGTAGGCAAACTCCACCAAGCACAAATATTCATCCCAACTACCTGTCCATTCCAAAGCACAAGCCCTCAACATATCTTCCAAAGTCTGAATGGTCCTCTCTGACTGACCATCGGTTTTGAGGATAATTGCTGTACGGAACTTTTAAAAGACCACCGAAAAAGGTTCCCCAAGCTTTCTGTATTCCGTTCTAAAAAAAGAGATGTATAAACTTCGGATCTCTGTCGGACACAATAGAAGTCGGTGTACCATGCAGTCTAACGATTTCCTGTCGAAAAATCTCCGCCAACTTATCTCTACCATAGTTATCCGAATTGGTAATGTAATGTGACAGAATTGGTAGACGATAACGAAACTCCCAAAGTCGAATCATTACTTTGCTGAGTATAGCAAACCTTTAGCGAAATAAAGGGAAATATAATAACATTTAAAAATATGAAATATCAATCGATGTAAAAAACCTGTATAGAACCTCTGATGTTCATTGTTGACCTGACTGGACATGTCAGACTTTTTTACAAACGAGCAACATCTTGTTACAGAAGTTCAAAATAAAGTATCTTTTTCAATTATCATATGTTCATCTGGTTGAACATGGATGAATTAAAATGGAGAAATATGAGCTTCCGTCAGATCACGTCATCGGTAGTGCCTGATCAGAGGAAAACATAGTCTATATTCTAATACACAAAAATACGTAATTTAAAAAAGAAATAAGTATGTTGTACGTATTACTTAATTCTGCACAAGATGCCAAATACTAACCGTATAACATTTGAATTCTTTGATAATTGGATGAGGTTTACTCTATACTATTATTGCAAAATAGAAAAAAGTTTAATCTTTATATTAGATCTAAACAAAACGATATTTATCATGAAGGTTCATTGTATATTTTATTGATAGATGAAATATTTGTAGTATTGATAGATTAATATGGAGTAATTGAAAATTTTGGTATGTTAGTGTCATATAGGTATAAATGTGAATTAATTATTCATACTGTCGAATGTGAGGTGGTAGAGATGTTTATTGTTTGTGTGTGATAGAGTTGATATGTTTAATATAAAAAGATTTAAAAATTATTTTGGTGGATAAAGATATTCTATGAATTATTACTAAATGATTTATAATGAAATGGTTGGTGTTGTTATGATTTAGTATGAGGAAGGGTTGAGTTGGAGTTATATTGAGTAAATTGGATGATTTTAAATAAAAAAAAGGTATGAGTTGATTATATGGTTTTATAGTTATAAAGAAATGTTAAGGTTGGTTTGATTGTGAGTGATTAAATTTGAAAGTTTAATGTAAGAATTATATTGATTGAAGATCATGAGATATATTTAGGATACAAACTTTATAATAAAGGGTAAGAGGTAAAGATTTTAGGAGAAACAATAAAAAAATAGGAGGTAATAGAAAATAAAAGAAAAATAGTATAAAAAAAGATACGTAGATAGGTCTCGGCCTTTTGGTGATTGCTTCAACCTTTGAATGGATCCCATAATGATGTCGTCTGCAGATATCAATATGACAAAGGAAAGCGACTTACTTAACCAAACTCGCAACTTCGAAAATTCGCATACAACTTCTTTTGTCTAAAGAATTTCACAACACAATCGTAGATGTTGTTCAAGCTCATTCTTCATGACTTGGAGTAAACGAGGATGTCGTCGATGAAAACAATAACGAACTTATCAAGGTACTCGTGGAAAATACGGTTTAATCAGAAAAATCCATAAACACAGCAGGAGCATTAGTCAGACCGAAGGGCATAACCAAGAATTCGTAGTGGCCATAACGCGTACGAAAAGCAGTCTTAGAAATATCTTGTTCTCTCACACGAAGCTGGTGATAACCAGATCGCAAATCAATCTTAGAAAAATATTTGGCCCCTTGCAGTTGGTCAAACAAATCGTCGATTCGCGGAAGAGGATAGCGGTTACGAATAGTAATACGGTTGAGTTCCGCGTAAACAATACCAATCGCATGCTCGCCCATCCATCTACTAACAAATAAGACCGGTGCACCCCAAGGTGAAACACTGGGTCTAATAAAGCCATTCTCCAACATCTCTTGTAACTGCTCCTTTAACTCCTTCAATTCAACAGGTGCCATACGATACGGAGCCTTTGAGATAGGTTCAGCACCGGGAATTAACTCAATGCCAAATTCAATCTCTCTAGCCGGAGGAAGTCCAGGAAGTTCATCGGGAAAAACATCAGCGAATTCACGAACAACAGAAAGATTTTCAATATTAGGACTCTCCAAAGATGTGTCCATAACAGAAGCCAGAAAACCTTGGCACCCATGAGAAATCAAGGTACGTGCCTTCATAGCAGAGATGAGCTTAACGGACTTAAGCGGTGAGGAACCATGATAAACAATATTCAGTAGCTAACGTTACCACAAACAAACACAGTCCTAGCATAAGCATCATTGGTAGCTCATGAGAAGCAACCAATCCATTCCAAGAAATCACATCAAAGTCGAACATATGGATAGGAAGTAAATTCGCAGACTAACTAAGATCATCAAAACATAGAGGGCAGTTAACATATTCATGGTCAATAAGCATATGGTTTTTCATTTGGGTTGAAATTATTAACTGTTTCGATTATGGTGTAGGAGTCACATTAAGTTTCTTAGCAAATGTGGTAGATATTATAGAATGTGTAGCCCCAGTATCAAATAAAACGAAGACAGTACGATCATCAATGTACAGAGTACCGGTAATAGTACCTGAAGTCTTGGCCGCCTGATCACGAGTCGAACATAAACCCGTCCTGTATGGGATGAAGTCAGCAAAAATCCCTGCAACTCTGATTCTGCTTCGCTTGGGGACAATCTCACGCTTAAGTTGAAAGCCCACAAGTAAAACATCCCCCAGAAGCCTTATAACAAACACCTGGATGAGACTTTCCACAGTAGTACAAAGATGTGAGGAGGCAAAGTCTCATTTAGACCTCCTCTGACCACGCATAACCTGAAGCATGACCTGTTTTAAAATCTCGAGTTGACTTACCCTGGCTGTCTGGTTTAAGTTACTCTGACACTGGCGGTCCATTCCCATTCCAAACCAGTAAACCTCTGAACATGAACATCCCGAAAATCCTGTCCGTTACGAATCATAACCCCGCTCATGACCGACCCCGATGCCGTCAACACTCTGGTCCAGACGACCCTATACTCATTATTGGACCCCTGTCATAACGACCCTGTCTCCTAGTGTGGCCCTGTTCCCCTGATTCTGAATCGATTACCATCCCTTATCCTCCTTAATTCGAATTTCCACTCTCATGCAATAACTCGATGTTACGAGCGGCAGCCACAACCTGCGCAACATTCGTATAATCCGTATTAACAATCTGGTCTAAAACCCACTTCTTTAGCCCCTACTTGAAATGTCTAGCTTGCCTCTGGGCTTCTCCAGTAGTATGCTCCCAACCAAAAAAAGACATCCATTTTTTATCTAGTGAACCCTCTCATGTACCCCCAGAATTCTCTATGATCTATTGATAAAACGACCCATACTCACGCTAAAACTTGTTGTCAATGCCGGAAAATACCTGTTGAAAAATATCTCACGAAAAGCAACCACTTACAAGTATCGGCAAAATTATCGCCTCCAACTGAGTACGCAAATATCTTTTCCCACACCTCAGTGCATCACCCTCTAGTTTAAACGCAGCAAGACGAGTCTTGAAGTTGTCGGGACAACCCAAAACTTGAAATAATTTCTCCATATACGTAATCCAGTCTTCTGCCTTGGCAGGAGTGGCAGCAGACCAAAACGCAAGCAGCTTTAACTTAGTAAACCTTTTGATCCAAACATGAATCCCTTGGGGTATAGCATCACCACCACCACCACCACCTGAAGATCCAACACCATTCCTGATGTCATTGGTGATCTGAGTTCTCAAAGCAGCAGTAAGGTTAGGGAGAGCATTGGCCACAGCAGCAGTAATCATGGCCTCGAAGATTAAGGACATCGTCATCCGAGTTACTACTGGTAGTCACCAATCTAACGATCGAGAAAAACGTTTATCAAACGAAAACACGAATAGGTTTACGGAAGAGATTTACACAGAAGGAACTTATGTCTACCCAAACCTCACAGGACATAGCCTCAATTGCTCTAAGGTTATAAACCTCGTCTGATTACCTGCTCTCTGATACATAAATTAGTAAGCTGCCCCGACCACATAAAGGGAAGAATGTATTACAAAAATGGTGTGACATCACAAGGCATTCATAATCATAACACAAAGCATAAACAGCGAAGTCTTAAATAAATAACCAAAGGATAATAATTCAACAAGACTAAGTTACATAAGTACACAAGGATAGACATAACCAAACGAACTAACCGAAATTAACAAAAGTCTTGAAAAGAAACATACATATATCAACACCAAGATCTCTAGGGTAAGACCACACTCAGCACTCATAAGGCCTGAAAGCAACCCCCAGCTCCTAGCTTAGATACCTGCTTCAGGAAAAGAAAGTGTGGCTGAGCATACAAAGCCCAGTGAATCAGTATATATAATCGAAGCAAAAAAATAACGGAAGATCCAAGGATTCGATACAAGGTATAAAAGGAAATCACAAGAAATGATCAAAGTAATACAAATATAAGGTAACACAAATCAAATTCAAATCATAGTGTAAGAAGAAGAAATCAGAAAATCGAATCAAGTCCAATTTACAAGCCCAAACAAATTATTTCATATAACCATGGATAAGCTTAGCTCCGACATGTGAAAGACGTGATTCACCCAAACATCAGAACCAAATATCCAAATATCATAAAGTGTCATAATCCAGACGAATAACAAAACTAAAATTCTAGGATGCATCCATACCCCCTTAAATAAATAATAATCTTCATAGAGCACATATAATAACAAATGGGGGACTCGTGAGAAATCACTCACTTACACATGAGTCATGCCAAAGGTGCATCAATGACACGGCCATGTTACCTTCATGGCTAGGAAACAAATAGTGGCTTGGTTCTCAAACTAAAGGGTTCAAAGCAAAGTCATATCAAAGTTCATTTCAAAGGAATCATAGTAAAGGTTCAATGCCAAATGGATCCAAAATCACAGGATCAAATATCAAATGAAGCATAGCAGGTTCAAATGGAACATAATACAGATCATATAAAGAAACCAAAATAAAAGGCCTCAAGAGCACATGTTACAAAATCACATAAGAATCAAAGATCGAAGGAATATGTCATGAGAAACTTAACGATAAGGACAGAATAACGTATCTTATTCCGAAGCAAAGCAATAACAAAAGAAAGACACCACAGAATATCACAATCACTCCCTCTTGACCGAACCTAAAGTAATGATGAATCGAATTACAAACCATTACATTTAAGTTATACTTTCCTATTTGTAGAAACTGTCCATTTTAAGTAACTTTCCATTTTTAGTAACTTCCATTTTTTAGTAACATTCTATTTTAGTAACTTTCTATATTTAGTAACTTTTCTATTTTAGTAATTTTTCCAAAATTATTAATAATCATCCATTTGAGATCTTTAAGTATTATGAATAGCTTAGTGACTTTAACATGTCAACCTTACAAGTTTAGGGTTAAATATGACAACTTTCCATATTTTAGGGTTTAATATGCAAAATCAACAATTTTCAAGGTTAAAAGGGTAAATATCAAAGTTTCACATTTTATTCAGATTATACCTTCCATTTTCTGTATTTACAAGTCAAACCCTTAATTTTACATAATTTACATATTTAGTCCTTTTGGTTTATTAATTATTTAAACATTATCTTTAATTATCCATAATTACAAAACAAGCCCTTATAGATTCAAATATGACAAAATCATACTTTATACATTAAATACTAACCAAACCTTCCACTTTTCAGAATTTACAATTTCAGTCCCTCATTTTTAATTAATTAACTTCTAATTACTTATTATATGTAATTAACCATTTTAATCCAAAATAATATCAATATGACATTTTATACCCCCCAACTTATTTTATACAGAATATACTAAGTATAATAACATGTCTAAAACAGACCCCATAGTTTCAGAATTTACAAAACAAGTCCTTATACTTTAAATATCAAAATCGGCTAACTAATAAATCACTAAAACCCTAATTAAATTTTTCCCAATCACAACCACAATTATTACCCAATCATTAGCATTTATTGCACCTGGAAAAATTATTAAAACCCTAACCCTAATTCATTTTATCACTTTTCTTTCCTTTTCTTCTTTATTCGAAAATCGGCAAACAAAGGAAAATCCTAACAAATTATTACAAAATCTCTCTCTAAATTTTCGCAACAATTTATCTGAGTTATATATGATATTAAAAACCCTATAAAAATATAAAATCAAATGTACAAATAGTTTTTAAGCCGATTTCATAATTAACTAAAAATTAGGGTTTCTAATATGTTTTAATTATTTCGAGAAATATAAAATGCATGAATATTTTTCCCAGGTATATTATGATTATAATGATGATAAATGAAGTACAAAAATACCTTTGATGATTCTTGATGATTTAATGAATTATTGAAGACAAAGTGATGCTTAGAGCCTTCCCTATGTCCCTAACTGGAGCCGTGAGTCGTTGGCTAAGAAACAAACCATCTGGTTCAATCACAACTTGGGAAGATCTTAAGACAAAGTTTCTAAGAAAATATTGCCCACTTGCTCGTACTGCGAAAAAAATGGAGGAGATCAACAACTTTCAGCAAGAACCTGATGAAACCCTTTATCAAGCATGAGAGCGATTTAAATAACTCTTGATGAAGTGTCCTCAACACTATTTAACAGAGATGTAGGAGGTAATCTTGTTTTATAATTGATTAGATGTTCCAACTAGACAAATTCTTGATTCAAAAGGTGTCATACCATCTAAGACTGCTGCTGATACAAAAGTATCCATCCAATAAATGGTTGAATACTCTCAAAAATGGCACAATGGAACATCTAGGACAAGAAGTACTGAAACTTCTGATGTATTGGTTGCAATTCAAGCTCAACTCAACAATCTTGGAAGGGAAATCAAGAAGGTGAATGAAAAGGTTTATGTTGCTCAAGTAGGATGTGAACAATGTAAAGGACCCCACTACACCAAAGATTGCCCACTCAAGGAAGAAGGTAAAACCCTCGAAGAAGCTTACTACACTCAATTTGGTGGACCTTTCCAAGGAGGGGGATATAGAGCAGCAGCTCTGGGATTCTACCAGAGGAACAATGCAAACCCTTCGTACCAAGAACGAAGACAATCTATGGAAGAAACCCTGAGCAAATTCATGAGTGAATCAGCGAAAAGACATGAAGAAAACTCTAACATGATTAAAGAAATCCGAGCTTCGACGGATGCTGCCGTACGAAACCAAGGAGCTTCGATTAAAACTTTGGAGATTCAAATCGGGAAAATAAGCAAGGTACTACAGGAAAGAGGATTTGGAAGCCTACCTAGCTCTACTGAAGCCAACCCAAGAGATCATGTCAAGTCGATCTCGACTATTGTTGAAACTGATTCAAACCCAATACGCCATATTGGATCACCCCAATACGCCAAATCCACCCTACAGAACCGAAGACTAATGTTCGAGTCAAGACAAACGACAATTGCATTTCTAAGTCGTTTGAATGATTACTACTGTGAAGAAAAAAGGGATCGTATGGACCGTAATTCTCGGAAGCTTTCTCATATGGAGCTTTACATATCGATAATTACATACCCTAGAAGGAGAAAGACCCAGGAAGTTTCACTTTACCTTGCTATATTAATAATGTTTGCTTTGATAATGCCCTTGCTGACTTAGGAGCTAGCGTAAGTGTCATGCCTCTCTCGACCTATCTTAACTTAGGTTTAGGCAAATTAGCTCACACTAAGTTGACAGTTGAATTAGCAGACAGGACTATGAAATATCCAAAAGGAATTGCTGAAAACATGCTAGTAGGTATTGGTAAAAAAAATCACTGTAGACTTATAATTCTTGATATGCCCGAGGATGTCAAAGTGCCCTTGATCCTCAGAAGACCATTTTTTGTCTACCACCCATGCTAATGCTAAGTATTGATAGTGTTTCCAAAGGAAAGATTACTTTCAGGGTAGGGCTGGATTAGAAAATTATTTTCAACGTGTTAAACCTTTAGATAGTTTGATTAAGAAGGTCTACATGTTAAGTACATTAGAATACAAAGAATGGAACTTGATTTAGAAGCTAGGCTAATGGGAGAGACTTTGGTGTTAAATAGATCATTAGACCATTTATATAGAGATTACATCAAATTAGATGATCTTAATGTACCATTAGAGCTTAGGAGAGATCAAGTTGATGATTTGATGCCCACCATTAAGGAAAGTGAGGTAATTGATGAGCCCATGATTGACATAATCAAGCCTAGGAATAATAAAAATTTTGACGAGTACCCTAGTTTTTGTGACTTTGACCGGAAGATCCATATTGATTATGCCTACAACTTAACATTTTCATGCATGATAGGTTTCGAGCATGTAAATGCTAATTTTTTTTTCCCAATTTTGTCCGTTAATGTGATGTCTAGGGAATTCTACAATTCTATAATAAAGGACAAAGTTGAATACAAAGGAAAGAACGTAGTCGAAACTTTTATGAATGTACCTATTTTTGTCAGAAATTTTTCTGTTGTAACTGATTTTGCAGTAGTGGAGAATATGGATGGCTACCGAGATCAAGACATGGGAGATATTATTCTTGGAGTACCGTTCTGTAAAGCTTCATGTGTAGAAGCAAGAAGGTTTGATGGATTAATCACTATCCACAATGGTAATGATAACGTGACTTACCAAATGGCGTGATCACATCCAAGGTTTAAACATCTATCCATTACCTAATGCAATAAGATCAAGCCGTTACTAAAGGTGAGTGTGCATGATAAGCTGAATGGAATCTCACATCCGTATCAAAAGCTTAAAAGTTTCTACAAGGGGGTCTTAAACTTAGGACCCGAATATGTCCGAGATGCGAAGATGGAAGAATGGCTCACATGCGGGCACGTTAGCGTGCATGAGATGGAGTAAAAGAAGCTGAAAGAAAAAGTCTAACTTAAAGACTAGCTGAAAGAAAAGTGCTTCCCGGGAGACAACCCGGATTGTTATTTATTTTTATCGAGTCTGTTTTTCAAGACATTAATACGGCGTATCCGCTCTATACCATACGACGTATTGAATGTCTGCAGGTTATCAGTTCTTTATTTTTTATGCACTTTTAAACATTATAGTCAGTTCTGTCTATACGGCGTATTCATGTACATGATACGGTGTATTCAACAGACTGACCCGTATTTAGAAACTATTTACAGGTTTCTCAATATGATGTATTCCAGTTTAACTTACTTTTACTAAAATAACTAAGTAAAAACAAATCTATGCATCGTAAGGAAGTCACTGATCTCATAACCTTTTCCAGTAACACAACTAATGATGCCTTTCAGGAAACCAGCCAAGTGACAGCAATGTACCATATGGAGTGCAGACACCGCCCCCTAAGTGGATCAACATTTACGTATAACCTTTAAATGACTTCCTCATATGTAAATTGCAATAATTGCAATCCAACAAATTTCTCAACAAATTTATAGGCTAAAGTATAATATTTGTCGATTCAAACATTCTGCTTCAAAACATGCTAATGAGCCGTAAAATTTACATGAAAGTTGCAATATTGAACAACCCATTTTACTAAACTAAATTGCATACCATTTTACGTAAGATTCCTCGATTATGTCACTGTAAAAGGTATCCTAGGCATTTAATAATTGTCAAACTAAGCTAAAAGTATATCATTATGCATAAGATTCTTCATTCTTAAAAAGGAACTCTAGACATTTAACTGATAGTGAAACCCTTCTACTAAAGTTTAAAAAGGAAGGCATGACATTTTATATCTTTACATACCTGTGTAGGAGGCTTTAGCACGAGGAAGTTGCCTGCAATAAGGGCTGGAGAAATCTTTGAGACAGCTAAATTGACTGGATAATTGAACGACGGGATTTCTAGAACAATGCCTAATGGAATCTGCAACGATCAAACACAAAATGTCATGCATGTATCTTCCATCTATCCTAGCGGTGGCAAACTGGGCGGGTCAGGTATTGTGACAGGTCAAACAAGTAATGTTTATGTATAGGTCGGAATGGGCTAAATATGACAAAGAAATATATGAGTGCAATAATAAAACATTTTTAAAATGAATTAGTTCAGTAGGTTGTATATCCACCTGAAAATACACTTTAGGCGACTTTTGAGTTTTGACCCAACAAGTGACCTGCTTCCTTTTTAGGCGAATTTTGAGTTTTGACCCGTTTAATCTGTTAAAAGATAAATATAACCTGAGTTGACCCATTCATAAATAAAGTGGTAAATAAATGCCACTTTAGTTTGTTAGTATTAGGCAACAGAAATAAGACCGTATGCATTAGATACAAATTGAACATACGGTCAGTAACATAGATTGTAGACGTGTAATAACTTAACCTTTGAAGTTATACAGTATTTTGTCCATTCATTTCCTGGGAAACTATCCGATACTATAAACTTCCTTCTCCAAGGACTCTGACGCCTTCCTCCGCACAATAAGACACCAAATCTCCTGACCTCACAACCTTCAAAATAATATTCGTAAGTTGTACTCTATGCAATAAAAAAATGAACACAAAATTCAAACGTTAATAATGTTCCTTAAATCTTCCATCTTTATTAGATTCTTTAGAAGATTATAAGTATAATTTTGGGGTCAAGTGGTGAGTAAACATTCTTTTATGCTGTAATTTTTTAACTTTTTTCCCATGTAGCTAAAGCATATTGTATAGCTTTTTTTTACTAATTCTTTTTCTTATCAACAATTAGAATTTGACTAAAGTACCATTCAAAAATAGAGAATATTTACTTTCTATACGTAATATTCCATTATCTGTCTTCAGGGAAACAAGGAAGAATTTGTCATTGAATTTAAAGATTCAGTTCTTGATTATTTGCATGGAGGGAAGAGCAATTTGGATGTCGAGAATGCTTCTGCTGATCCTCCACCCAAAAAAATACAAACTCATGACTAGATGTTTGATGCAGATCTTGCACCTAAAGAACAGGAAAGTAATGACTCAATGTCTGCTGCTGATCCTGCACCAAAAGAACAGGAAACTCATGATATGGGTCTTGGTAACGACGCCCACCCATCGTCCCGCAGCGGAGCGCGGGCCGATATACTTGTTTATGCACAAGCAAAAAGAATAAAAGTTACAAATTAATAGTAATTGAGTTTGAGAAGTATTCCATTTTAATCACTTAGCCATAAAAATTACATAATAATAGAACGCTATTGAGACTTAAGTGATTTTTATGATAATTTGTTTTATTAAATTAAAAGTACGTTTAGCATCCAAGATTATGGTTATTTTTTTGAAAAAATAAGTTACTTAAAATATAAGCTTCGTTTATCAGATGAACTCATAAGAGATAATAAAAAAATAATCTTTCATAATTTCTTAAAATCAAATACGACTGCATGTAGCTTATAATAATATATTTTTTTCATAATCTTCGTCTCTATCTTCATATTCAGTTCCAACATAATTAATATTGCCAAAAATACCCTAAAACAAAATCAAAGATTAATATTTCATGATGACCAAAAAAAGACAATTTTTTATAAAAGTATGGTAATAACTGAAGAGTAAGGATCAAATGGGAAATAAAAATACAATGAGATGAATCTCCCATTAAAATTCTCTTTCTTCATTTAATATGTGTGACTAAAATTGATGACATCAAATTACGTTACATTTATACCATCATTTATCCCAAATAAATTACCCACTTTTATATAATTATTGCAAGAATTGTTACTTAATTGCTTAAAGTTGTTAATTGCAGTAATTACGGAGTGTTTTCTAAAGACAAGCTAAAAGGCGCACATTTTAGAGCTTAAACGATGATATTTGAAGATACTTATTTCTGACTCAATACACCGTATCCAGGAAAGAAGATACGGCGTATCAACGCCTGGACTTCACAAGAAAACGTGTATGTTCAATTCCCCATACGGCGTATCCTGCTAAACTACATACGTCGTATCCAGCTGGTCAAACAATCAAAGATCCTACATTAAATATAATTGAGGAAAGATATAACTAATTGATTGTGAATGTAGCACGCACTCCAAGGAATTTACCCCTATACGCCGTATTGACCTCACTCAATACGGCGTATCCACTAATTTTCATAGACTATAAATAGAAGACTCAAAAATGAGTTTTTAGTGTGTAAAATCATATTCTCTATACCATAAACATAAAAGTCGATTTTCTGAAGTGAAGAAGAGCAGCCAAGGTCAGACATCAATCACGATTCCATAGAAGGCACCGTGTAATTCCTATTTTCTTGTAATCATTTAATTTTTGGTATCGTTTGGTAAAACGTTTAGTTTACCTAGGTTAATTGATCACACTTGTATTATTACAACGGTTATGGGCTAATACCCTCGGGTATTAGCCATCTTAATGAAGATTTAATCTTTGGTTTGTTTTAATCTCGATTGCTTAATTTATCATTGATTGTTTAATTAAGTTTATCACCTAATACTTGTCTATGTGCTTGAATATGCGACCTATCATTCAACCGGGTCTAGTGATACTGACCAAGTAATCTAGATACTGGGATAGATCTCCGTATTATGTTTTATATATTTGGACCAATATGATCATGAATAATGTCCTATCTTTACCTTTAGATTAGTGAGCTTAGTTGGCCTTGTAGGTGATGATACACCAAGAGCTGATACTACAGGACCAAGATGTACGACAAGGGTCTCGGTCCCTCCAGCGTAGCAGAAGGATTTTGAGTTGCGCTAGGATCTCTATCTTTATGTTTATGTTTTATTAGGATATGCTTGAGTCTGATAGGATAGGTCTCCAAGTTTGATTGGATAAGTTCTCCAAATATGATAGGATAGTTCTCCATGTCTGATTGGATAAGTTCTCTAAATCTGATAGGATAGTTCTCCAAGTGGTTTTGGATATGTGTTCGTATTTATATGAGATTATCCATATGAGTCTATTTAAGCACATTAAGTTAATGAAAATCATAAGTTTTTGAGTCTTACAGAATCTCTCTTCTTCTTCTCAATTCTTAAGGAGCAAGCACCCGCTAAAAGTGGTGTCATCTACCGATACAACCTACCGGGGTCGTATCAATTGGTGCTTTCATTGCACTCATGGATGAAAAAATAGTTCATGGTTGGTTGAAAGAGCAACAAGATCGCATCGAGACTATGGCTCAGCAGCAGGCTGCGGTGTTTCAAGCTCAGTTTAAAGCGTTATGGGCTGACTTACAATCCACTCTTGGGTAGCTTCAAGGACGTCCAGGTGGTCACGGCGATCAAGGGTTGTTGCTGCCAAGATCCATGCGTTTGGATGTTCCTATTTACCAGGGAGGATCCAAAGTGATGGTTATTTGCTATTACAGAATATTTTTCTTTACTAAACACACCTATAGATCAACATTTTTGGATTGTGGGTTTTAATCTCGAAGGAGCAGCCGCGAAGTGGTTCCGATGGATGTCTAGGAATAGGCTGATCACCGATTAGGAGCGGTTTAAGGAGAGTGTTCAGAACCGTTTTGGGCCTTCCAAATATGAAGATCCGCAAGGCGCGTTTTCAAAATTGCTACAACTCGGTACCATTGAGGAGTACCAGCGTGAGTTGAAAAATTAATGAATCGGGTTACGAAGATATCGAAATCGTTGCTCATCTCTTTTTACATCTCGGGGCTTAAACTTCATCTCCAACACGAATTATTAGTGGCAAAACCCACCACGCCAGGCGACGTATTTTCGTTGGCACGAGTTATTGAAGCCCGTTTGGACGACCAGGCATCATCGATGTCTGTGACGGCAACTAAAACTGTGACCAGTTCTGGGGGGCCACGTCAGACTAACCCTCGTTTTGGGCTTCCTTAGAACCAAGTGACGGGTGCTAAACCTGCGTTGTTACCAACGCCGACCCAAACCAACAGTAATACGAATTCTAAACCACTTGCTATTAAGTGGATTTCGCCGGTTGAACGACAAGAACGACTTAACAAGGGGCTGTGCTTTAATTGTGATAATAAGTGGACGCGGGGACATAAGTGCCCGAGAAAGTTTTTGCTATTGATGGCTGACGACGAGCAGGACACGAAACCCGAGACCGAACCAAACATTGCGGATGTTGTGGAAAGCGGTGACATATTAATCTTAAACTCCTTAATTAGGCAAGGGAGTCCTCGGTCTCTCCAACTATGGGGATCGATTGGGTCAGGTACGGTTCATGTTTTAATCGATAATGGTAGTACCCATAATTTTGTTCGGCCTGATATTGTGAAGAAAATGCAATTACCGGTTCAATCAACCAAAGATTTCAAAGTATATATCAGGAGTGGGGAGTCAATCTCCATAAAACAAAAACATAAAATTTCTATATACACAAAAATAATCAAGAATTATACTATGTGAGAAAGTCTTTGTTCGCAAGTCATGTTGAGCATGCAAGGGTTAGCAGTCAAAGTCGATCTATATGTCCTACCAATAAAGGGACCCGATGTGGTTTTGGGAATCCAATGGTTGTAGAAACTTGGCAAGGTGACGCACGATTATGCATAACAAACCATGGAATTTATGTTGGTTAAAACCACGTATACCTTAAAGGGCGATGAGTCTTTACGCATAAAACGAATTAGTCTTCATCATATGCATGCGTTGCTCGTAAGTGATGATGTCTATGGTATCTATGAGTTATACAATGTTACTAAGGAAGCACAGGAGGTGGAACCACCACCTGGGGAGACGGATACAACACCGACAAAGCTCGTTCCACTCTTGGATCGATTTGGACCCTTATTTCAGGTACCTACATCTTTACCTCCCCATCGTACCATTGATTATTGAATCCATTTGCTTCCCAATACTAAGCCTGTTAATGTTTGACCATATTGATATCCTCACTACCAAAAAGGGGAGATGGAAAAACTAGTTAATGAAATGTTGGAACAACGGATTATTCAATTTAGTCAAAGCCCCTTTTCGTCACCTGTATTACTTGTTATGAAAAAGGATGGGAGTTATCGTTTTTATGTGGACTACCGGGCACTTAATGAGGTCAAGGTTAAAGATAAGTTTCCTATTCCGACGACGGATGAGATGTTTGACGAGGTTGGGGGCGCGGTTATCTTTACTAAATTGGACCTTCGGGCGGGATATCATCAGATAAGGGTTCATGAACGTGATATTTATAAAACGGCTTTCCGCACTCATGACGGACATTACGAGTTTTTAGACATGCCATTCGGGCTCACCAACGCCCCGTCTACCTTCCAAGCACCAATGAACCGGTTGTTTTCACCTTACTTACGTAAATTTGTAATCGTTTTCTTTAATGATATTCTAGTTTATAGCGCCTTGCTTACGGATCATGTGTAGCACTTGGAGTGTGTTTTTTCCTGTTTACAGGAGCATTAATTTTATGTGAAAAGATCTAAGTATGCATTCAGGGCGTCGACATTGGAATATCTTGGGCACATAATATCTGGGCTGGGTGAGGCGTCGAGGTAGATTCTAAGAAAGTGGCGGCTATGCGTGGGTGGCCGGTGCCTACGACACCACGACATGTACAAGCTTTTCTTAGGTTGGCTGGTTATTATAGGTGTTTCATAAGGGGATATGCAACTACGACGGCACTGTTGACCAATTTGTTACGTAAAGGGGATTTTAAGTGGGGCGAACCAGAAACCAAGGCTTTTGAAGATCTCAAAGTTCAATTATCTACAACCCCGTTGTTGAGTTTGCCCGACTTTGAGAAAATCATTATTATTGAAACAGATGCCACGGATGAGGGCATTGGGGCGGTATTGCTACAAGAGGGTCGTCCCATCTGTTACTTTAGCCGACGGTTGGGACCACGAATGAGGGCCACAGAAACCTACGAGAAAGAATTGTTTGCCATTGTGGAAGCAGTTTTCAAGTGGCGCCACTACCTTCTTGGGCGGCGTTTTGTTATCCGTACCGATCATAAGAGTCTCAAGGAGTTGATGCAACAAGTGATTCAAACTCCTGTTCAACACCGGTATGTGTGTAAGTTATTAAGATTTGATTTTAAAATTGAATATAAACCGGGGGTGCAAAACCAAGTGGCCGATGCGCTGTCGCGATTGTATGAGGACGCAAGAACCTTGACGGCTTCATTTATGGCAATGAGTCAACCACTAACTGAGTTTATAGGCGAACTAAAAAGGGAAAATAAGGAGTTGGAAGAGCTGCGTGTTCTTCATCAACAACTTGACCAAGGGACTGCCGCGAGTGGGTTTCGGCGACAGGAGGGATTGATTATTTTTCAAGACTGATATTTTATTGCGGTGGAGTCACAATTGAAGGCCTTATTATTGCGTGAGCACCATGACACACCTAATTCGGGGCATGGCGGGGTCAAGAAAATGATGGTCAGTTTAGCCGCTATGTTTTATTGGAAGGGAATGCGTAAGTCAGTGGAAGAATATACTAAAAATTGTTAGGTATGTCAGCAGACCAAGTATTCGACGCAAGCCATTGGCGGCTACTTACAACCCTTAGCAACTTCCACTGCCATTTGGGAGGATGTGTCAATGGAATTCATCACGGGTATGCCTTTATCAAAGGGCTTTACTATTGTTCTTGTGGTGGTGGATCGTTTCTCTAAATATGCTCATTTTGCTCCTTTGCCTAATAGTTTCATTGATCCCACAGTGGCGGAGGTCTTTGTGGAAACAGTTGTCAAACTGCATGGTGTTCCAAAGTCTATCGTGTCTGATCGTGATCCCGTGTTTGTTAGTAAATTCTGGACGCAACTTTTCAAGCTTAGCGGGACACAACTCAACCATAGTATAGCTTATCACCTCCAAACGGATGGGCAAACGGAAGTTGTAAACCATGGGTTAGAGCAAAATTTGTGGGCCATGGTTGAGGATCGCCCTACACACTGGGTTTGTTTCCTACCCTGGGCCGAGTATTGTTACAATACTACTTATCATAGCAGCATCAAAATGACGTCGTACCAAGATTTGTATGGAAAGGTTCCATTAGCTATCATTCCTTATCCACAGGGATCATCAAAAGTTGCGGTTGTGGATGATGCGTTGGTTGAACGAAATGCATTGTTGCGACTACTTAGGCAAAATTTGTTAGCCGCCAAAAATTGAATGGAGGAAAATGTTAACCGCAAGCGTCGAGATGTTGAGTTCACGGTGGGAGATCAAGTACTCATCAAGCTTCAGCCTTATCAGCAAATTACTTTGGCTAGACAATTGTCAAACAAATTGGCTAAACATTACTATGGGCCGTATGTTATTTTAGAGCGCGTGGGGAAGGTGGCATATCAACTAGCCTTACCAGCTGATAGCAAGATTTATCCGGTGTTTCATGTGTCCATTCTCAAACCCTTTGTAGGTAATAATGTGTGTGAAGTTACAGAACTTCCTGAAGAGGTCGTGGAAGGAAGACCCATTGAGCAGCCTATGGCTATTTATGGGACGCGAGTGATATTACATAAAGGGGAGTTAGTGAAACAGGTTTTGGTGCAGTGGGTTGATCAATCTCTTGAGGACGCAACATGGGAGGCGTTGACAGAATTCTAGAGTGTTGGGATTAAAAGTCTTTGATGTTGTTAGAATTACTGCTGCCCAAGTTTATGTTAATACTGCTCTGATAAAGTTAGGGCTGCTTATGAACTTCAAAGAAAATATACTAAGTAGTTACTACTGCTGGTACAAAAGTTAATGCTGCTAGTGAAAGTTACTACTGTCAGTACAAAGACTGCTTGAAGTTAATACTACTGAAGAGTTACTACTGCTCAAGAAAATATTCTAAGTAGTTAGTACTGCTAGTATTAAGTTAGTACTGCTAGTATTAAGTTAATACTGCTAGTGTAAGTTAGTACCGTTTGTTAGTACTGCTTACTTGATATGTATTAGTTATTTATAGAAAAGATTTTATATACTTAGGAAAGTATTGTTAGCCGAGTAGGACTCCTTGGTGTATAAAAGGAGGTCCTAGGGCATAGAGATTGACATACCAACACGTACCAAAACCAAAAATCAATCTTTTTCTTAGCTTTAAGGTCTTTGTAACCCTAATACTTTGAGAGTATTCGTATTATTATCATTACTAATATTAGAGCTTATTTGTTGAATTGTTTGTTCATAGAATTACTGTTTCATTAATAATTCTTCTTAACATTAAAGATTAGATTCCGCATAATCTTTAATACATTCAAACAAAGCTTTTACTATAGCTGTGTTAGATTTATCTAATATAACTAAACCTTAAACAAGCATAAGGAATTCGATCTATTGAAGTGGGATCAACAACAATGTTCACCATTCTCGATCAAAACATATTGACATCAAATTCAACTTTATAAAAAAGCAAGTTGAAAATGGAGTCGTAGAGCTTTACTTTATCAATACGGAGTATCAGCTCACGGACATCTTCACTAAAGCCCTTGGCAGAGAAAGAATTGAATTTCTTATCAACAAGCTGGGAATGCGAAATTTTACGCCGAAAACCCTGAAACAATTGTAACCTTTGCCCTTTTTGTGTTCTGAATATTTCATTAATAGTCCTTTGACTATTTGACTTTTGTTAGTTTATTTAGATTTTGTGTCATGGTAATTTTATGAGATATGTAATGATTTGAGGTTTATTGTGATTAATAATCCTTTTTGAAAGATATTATTGTGTTATGTGTATTCCGGGTGGTTTAGCCCGTGAATTTTGAGAAATGCCGAAAAACGAGTTCGACACGTCCGTTAATGTCCAAATTGAATTTTGAAGGGTTTAAAGTG
>BQNB010091378.1:0-26890 GCA_026074375.1 Tanacetum coccineum
GGTGAGTATGATCCGAAATCTTTTGGAGATGAATCAAGGACTTCTTCCTTCACTTCTATGGCTTCTAAATAGCTTAACCTTTCTTCTTTGGCTTCCTTACTTCGGCTAGAACATAGTTGTAAGATTGGTTTGAGTTTAATGGTGAGTTTTGGATGTGTGTTGGTCTCGGATTTATATAGGGCTCAAATGGAGTGGTGCCCAAGTTGTATGGAGTGGAGTGGTGGCCAAGGCTTGAGCTAGGATGACTAATAAGAGCTATGTTATAGCTTGGAGAGGTGTGGAGTGATGGTGAGGGCTCGACTTAATAAGTAGGTGACAAGGTGGGGTTTTCTTGGTGAGCAAGGGTGTGATGAAGGTGTGTGGGTGCTAGGGTGGTGACAAGGAGGTGGTGATGGTGGCTAGCAAGGTGGTGAGTCACGGTGGTGCTTGGTGTGACTTTAGTTCGAGCTAGTGTTGGGGTTTTTAGGGTTTTCGGTTTTAGGGTTAGGACGAATTAGGGTTTTAGATTTAGGGTTTCGGATTAGGGTTTTAGGAGGGAAAATGGTTTAAATGTTGTGCATTAGAGAGTTGTACCTCGGGCTTGAAAGGTTGTATGAAATGCCTTAGAAAAATGGAGGGAAAATGCTAAATTTGAATTCCATGCTTAATCGGTTTGTACTTTGTGCTTTAAAGTGTTGTACATTGGTTTTGGAGGGAAAAGATATTCAAAAGTTATGCATTGGTAACTTGTACACATGCCTTATAAGCTTGTACATTTGATTTGTATGTAAACATTACATATATTTAGGGCTTTGTTATAAACGTTAACGTTT
Organism: Tanacetum coccineum; assembly: GCA_026074375.1. NCBI lineage: Eukaryota > Viridiplantae > Streptophyta > Magnoliopsida > Asterales > Asteraceae > Tanacetum > Tanacetum coccineum. The sequence goes on from BQNB010091378.1 coordinate 813, forward strand.
AAAATCCGTTTTGATATAATGTTATGGAAAGTACGTTAAATAGATAACGTATGGAATTAGAACATATTGCTTGACATATTATAACGTTTACTTGATATAAACGTTGATGAAATTGGCATTGGTAGGTTGCGTGAGCATGTTTACTTTTGTAATGTAAGTTACGTTACATTATGGATGGAATAAAGCAAAAATCTTTCCATGAAAATGGTTGCATCTAATTTAATAGATGGAAATTACACTGAGGAAAATTGCATCTAATTTAATAGATGGATAATTACATAGGGTAAAATTGTGGGTTGTTATAAGGCACATTAAGGCTTTTAGCATGATTGACTAAGATCTAATCATCTGAAGGGCAACTTAATTGGGCACAACATGAAAGGCTTTTAGACAACTGAAATAGCGCTTTTGGAATCCTACTCAAACTAACTTGTAGAGAATAAACCTAAGACATATTCAGATATTCTTGTTGAACCTTATTATATAGCCTACTTAACTTGATTAGATTGCATAATTAACTAATTTTAATTAGCTACCTAATTTGAGTTAAAAATTGCCTTCAAAACAATTCAATCTTAAAATTTCTTAAAGTCATTGCTAAATCGCCTCCTATTGATAAGAGATAAATCGCCTCCAATAGAGGTTTGTTAAATTGCCTCTTAATGAAATTGCTAAATCGCCTCCTTAATATGTTTGTTAAATCGCCTCCTTAAAGATGTTGTTAAATCGCCTCCTTAATGAGATTGATAAATCGCCTCGTGAAGGGAGTTGATAACTCGCCTTCAGAAGGGGGTTGTTAACTCGCCTCTAAACGATAGTAGATAACTCGCCTTGGTAAGGGAGTCGTTAACTCGCCTTCTGAAGAGGGTTGTTAACTCGCCTCTCAAAGGCGGTTTGTTAACTCGCCTTCATAGCACTCATTACCACAAACATGTTTTTTTATGTATCAAGACATGTTCAAATAACATTCATATAAGTTGTTTACCACTTAGGAACATTCATAACCACAATTTAGCTACAGAATTATCAAGAGAGATCAAACACGAGCATATTTATCCATTTTAAACACATTCATACAAGAAACAACAAACAAGGAATGCCTTTTATGGCTTAAACACATTTAATGAAGAGAATACAAACTACTTAGCACAGAACCCACAAACATATTACACTAAAACCCAAAAACCCAAAATTTCACAAACAAGAATCATCAATAACACATTCATATGATAACTAATCACAAAACTGTTTTAATCGAGTGTTCTACACACCTAAACTAACAAAACCCCTCATTCAATTTAAGGTTTTAAACACTTTTGATATTGATGAACCCTAATTCAAGACTTAGGGTTTTTGTGACCAATCGTGGATAAAACTTTAATTCCTTTGAGGTATAGGTAGTTTAGGGTGTGGGAATCATGATTTTAGTTATACCTTTTGCTTGATAATCACTAGAAATGAAGAACAATTGATGGCGATTTTCGAATGAGTGAGGGGAGGGAAAAATATTTTCATAGTGTGCGTTTGTATGTGTAAAAGGACGGGGTGGGTGAAAGGGTTATAAAATGAATTTTGTTTTTGACACTTTTGCCCCCTCTAGTTTAAAATCCTATGCATTTTTCTTATATAAGTTTTATTAGGCAAGTAAATTTTAACAAATGGCACAAATAGTCCCTAATGTTTTTAACTAGCATACCTAGAAACTTATATTTGCACATATACTCCCTAAAGGCATAAACACATAACAGTTAAGGCTCACATAAGCCAAACTTAATTAACTCTCCTTAATTGATATTTCATTATTGTTTAAAAACCTTTTCCTTTATCACAAGCAAATTTTATGAAGAAGATATCTGACATTTTCTCCCCCTCAAACAATGACCTATTTTTTATTTAAAGAGTTGTAGTCGTTGTTTGAGTGGTCAAATATCTTTGAAAAGCATTTTTTGATGAAGTATTGTTTAATTTAGAAAACCAAACACCAATTAAATAAGATTTCTCTTATTTTCACACATAAGCGCACTGACACGTACACACATGGTATATAGAAAGCACGGGTTGTGTTGCAAAGTAAGCATAAGCCTTTGTATGGTCATAAAGTAGACCATGCCCAAGAATAAATTCCCGTTAAGAGGTCAAGTTTTCTTTTTGAAATACTTGCCTTTAAAATGATGACCGGGTTGCTATATGAAATAATAGCAAGCCATTTTGGCATGTTTTGAAAGCTTTTTAAACTTCTGCTCGAACTTCATTTACAGCCTCTATCATTACTAAATGACATGTCTAAGGCCGTAAATGTTATCGAATTTCAAAAGACATGCCAGAGATACATATTTTTATATATTTTTTGATTTTTTTAATTTTTAATTTTCTTTTTGAAAAATTTATATAAAGGAAAAAAATATTTTTGCTTTTTTTATGTTTTCTTATGTACATATAATACAGGATATGAGTTACCACCATCACTCACCTGTTTCCTCTATCATACGTTTTAATGTTTCCGGAGTCATGCTTCTCATACCAAGCTTTTCGATCAAGAAGTTAAATCTATCTCGTGGTAAAGGTTTGGTGAAGATGTCAGCCAATTGGTATTCAGTCCGGATAAAGTATAGTTCCACAATTCCATTCTCCACCTGCTTCTTTTCAAATTGTAGCGAACATCGATGTGCTTGGCTCGTGAGTGTTGAACATTGTTACAACATAAGACAATCACACTCTTGTTGTCGCAGTACAGAGGAATCTTATAGAATTGAAAACCATAATCTGTTAGTTGTGAACGCATCTATAGGATTTGAGCACAACACCTAGATAAGGCAATATATTCAGCCTTTGTACTTGAGATAGCAGTGCACTTTTGCTTCTTGGATAACCAGCTAACAAGTTTGTCACCTAAGAACTGAGCACTTCCTGATGTACTACGTCTAGTGTCCTGACACCCCACATGATCTACATCTGCATATGCTGTCAGAGACATACTGGAATCCTTCGAGTACCAGAGACCCATACTAATGGTTCCCTTTAGGTATCGAAAGATCCGTTTAACTGCATTTAAGTGCATTTCGGTAGGCTTTGCCTGATATTGGGCACATAAGCAGACTGCATAAATAAGGTCTGGTCTACTGGATGTCAGATACATGAGGGATCCAAGCATGCCACGGTAAAGTGTAGCACCAACTTGTTTCCCCTGTAGATCTTCATCCAGTTTACTCTTTTCTACCATAGGTGTGTCTACAGAATCACTAGTTAGCATACCATATTTTTTAACAATTTCAAAAGTATATTTAGATTGGTTTATAAAAATGCCTTTGGGACTTTAAGAACTTTATAATCTTAAAAAGAATAACATCTGCCCCATCATTGACATCGTGAACTTAGTGGTCATCTGATTAGCAAACTCATTACACATGGCAGTATTAGTGGATGCAAATATTATATCGTCAACATAATTTTGTACCAGTAATAAGTCATTCCCAACTTGCCGTGTGAGTGTTGGATCAACTGCACCTTTGGAGAGATGTTGTAAGATTAGGAAGCTTGACAACATGTCGTACCATTCACGTGGTGCTTGTTTAAGACCGTAGAGGGCCTTTTTCAACTTGTACACATGCGATGGGTTGTCCTGATCAACAAATCCTTCTGGTTGAGAAACGTATACCTCTTCTTTGAGCTTGCCATTTAAGAAAGCCGTTTTGACATCCATTTGGTAGATTGTCATATTCTTATGAGCGACATTTGCTATGAAGATACGGATGGCCTCTATTCTAGCAACCAGTGCAAATGATTCCTCGAAATCGATTCCCTCTTCTTGCCTGAATCCTTGAGCAACTAGTCTAGCCTTATTTTTTAGTACCCTGCTAAATTCATCTGTCTTGACCTTATAAATCCACTTTAGTTTGATCAATAACACTTTATCTAGACACGGTACCAATTCCCAAACTTCTAGTCTTTGAAATTCATGAATTTCTTCTTGCATTGCATCGATCCAAGATGGTTCAGTCATTGCTTGTTTGAAGTTCTTTGGTTCTACAAAAGTTAGGAAGGCATCAAAATAACACCACATGGCGTCAGTTTGGAGTTGCTTTCTCGTAGAGACAGAGCGAGAAGGATCTTTGATCACGTTTGCCATAGGATGATCCTTAATCCATTTACCATGGTGTTCAAATGGAGTGTGGATTTGTCTCACATTCGATGATGATCCTTGAGGAGTCGAGTCTTCATGAAGAGATTCATGAAGTGGATCATCATGAAAAATTGGTGTTTTTAGGGATTCTTCAAAACCTTATAAATGTTTGGAGAATGTTCTTGTTCTTGTGCTGATGGATTACTTGTTGATGGAGCATCTTTGTCAAGGAAGTTGACACAGGAGAATCGGCTAAAACCATAGCTCTTAGAGCAGCCGCTTCTTAAACTGGAGAAACAACAATAGATGGAGGAGTGAAGTATTCATCGAACATAGGTTGAAACAAGCGATCCCAATCATCTCTTGGTGGTAGAATACAAGGTTGTTGAGAAACAAGGTTTGGAACGAGTCCTGAACTGGATGTTGTAGGAGTCATAGAATGAAGCCCGGGTCCTGAACTGAATTATTCAGAAGCCATAGTTGTCAGCTCATCGAATGACACATGAATTGTTTCTATAATTTTCCGGGTTCTTTTGTTGTAGATTCTGAACGCTTTCTTTGCGGGTGCGTAACCAATGAAAATACCAATGTCAGCTTTTGCATCTAATTTACCCAGGTTGTCATTGTCATTGGTAGGATAACAAAGTGCACCAAAGACATGAAAGAATGATAAATCCGGTTTCTTATCTTGCATAAGCTCATATGGAGTTTTGTTGTATCGAAGGCGGATTAATGAACGATTTTGGGTGTAACAGGCTGCATTGATTGCTTCGGCACATAAAAATAATAGAGCTTTTGAAAATACTAACATTGTACGAGTAGCTTCTACAAGAGTTTGGTTTTGCCTTTCAACAATGTCGTTCTACTGAGGAGTGCGGGCAACAGATGTTTGATGCGAGATGCCAACATTTTTATAAAATTCATGAAGTGTCTGATTGACAAATTTGGTTCCATTATCTGTTCAAACATTACGGACAGTGGCATTCAAACGAACTTGAATATTTTGATGCATTTAATGATGGCCTCAGGAGCTTCATCTTTTGTCCTCAAAAATCTGACCCAAGTAAATCTTGAGTAATCGTCGACAATCACTAAGATATACCTTTTCCCGTTAATACTCGCCACACACATCGGGCCACACAAATCCATATGCAAAAGATATAGTTTCTCCTGGTTAGTGTCTTCAGCTTTGGGTTGATGAGAGGATTTCTTGCTTTTTCCTAATGCACATGCTGAACACAGATGATCTTTCTGAAATTTAAGCCTTGGAATGCCTCGTGCAAGACCATCTTTAGCTAACTTGTTAAGAGTATCGAAGTTAAGATGTGATAACTGATGGTGCCATAACCAGATCTTAGTCTTTGACGCTTTGGATAGAAGACATATTGGAGATGTTTTAAGTATGACATTAAGAGAAATTGTGTATAAATTTATGTCACGAGATCCGAAAAGTAGATCAACACCTTATAAATTACGGATAAAGCAAGTGTTTTTTCCAAAATGCGACTTCAAGATTCGCGTCACAAAATTATCCAACATAAAACAAGTTATGTCCAAGCCCCTCGACGTAGTATACCCTTGAAATAGTAACATTTCCCAGCTGATAGTCACCATACCCCATAATCCTTGCAATATTGTTGTTCCTGAATCTAACTGTACCCATAAATTTACTAACAAAGTTCATGAGCTGAGAGTGGTTCCCTGTTATATTTTTCGAACATCCAGAGTCTAGATACCAGAGAACAATTTGGACAACCTGTCATGACAAAAGAAGAAGACGATGGAATATCTGTAGCATTGGATCCCCAAGTATGATTAGGTTCCGAGTGGTTAGCATTCTTAGATTCTACATTCTTAGCTTTTTTACTCGAACCTACATTTTTAACACTTTTGGGTTTCCTGCTATAGACTTTAAGCTCTGGTTTTTGTATTTCAACTAAGTGGGAAGTGGTTTTCTTAGGAGGCACTACGTTAGCTGAAGTGATCCTAGTTAAAGGGCACAAATTACTAACTATAGTGAAAGTTCTGCCTATTGGTTTCCACTTAAGTCCTACTTCAGTGAATATATTTTCCACAAAATCAAGAAGACACATATCATGAACACCGTCAAACATAAATTTCTTACAAGTAGCACAAATAGGTTCAGAATTCTCATTTAACACTGAATGCTTAATATTAACATCACGAATAGGTTCAATAACACAATTCTTTTTATTAACTTTCCTAGGTTAGGATTTTACTTTATTGTTTATGTTCCTACTTGGTGTTTGCAAGATCTTATCATTCCATTTATCGCTAATTTTTTATTCACATTTACTAGTAGAACACTTCAATCCTGTAGAAGACAACACAGGTGTGTTAGAATCTGATGTGTTCAATGACTCTACCTGTTTAATGTTGCTTGAGAATGTGAGAGGTTCAGCAAACCTAACTATCTTGACCTTGTTTTTGGGTGTGACATCAACCTTTTTTGCACTAAAATTAATCGCATTAGGGTATGTATCTCAAACATATACAAGTAACTCCTGAATTTGTTGGGCAAACTTACAGGTAAAGTCTAACTCTTTATATAAAGGTTGTTCTGCTTTAGCTTGTTTGACTATTCCTCGAAGAATATCAGTTTGTTCCTGAGTGTACTTAAGGTAATCTATGCGAGCTTCCCTATTTTGCAATAACCTAGGAGCCAAAGGTTCTAAGTCTAGCTTGAACATTCCTGGAACAATAGTGTTGGCAGATGGTATTTGTGCAGCAATATCAACAATTTCTTTTCCTTTTACTTTTCGTAAATCATTTTTCAATGATGTTATCACAAAAACCTTATCTTGAATTTGAGCTTTTAAATCCTCATTTTCAGCACATTTTAAGTTCAGTTTATCAATTAAAGAGTCACTCTGTTCTTTAGTACGAACACGTGTCTTTTTTATTGAGTCAAACTGATCTTTAAAAACCTGTTTCACATGATTAATTTCTTTACAAAGACGCTCATTTTCCGAAAGCAATTTTGCCACACTATTTTCCAGTTCCACATTTTTGGTCTCTATTTCACAATAATCATAATTGACATTCTCTTCCTTGGACTTTTCTCTCATTGATTTTATAATTTCCTTCAACTTACAAATGGTAGTGTCTTTGTCTTGTAGCTGAGCTTTCAAATCATTATTTTTAAAAAATTCTGGAATTTCGAGAGCATTTTGATTATCACAAGATTCATGTTTTTGAAAAATTTCTTGATTAAGTTGTATTGACAATTCAAGAGAAATACAATGTTTTTCAAGTTGTGAGTAACTTTTCAAAAGATCATTATGCGCATTTTGTGATTTCAAAAGCTCGGCCTCAAGATTGAAACACTTATCACAAGATTCATTTCTCTTTCTATCCATATTCACAGATTCACCAATCAAAGACATAGAATTCATCACAGTCAGAAGAACATCTTGAGACATGATTTGTTGTAAGAGTCGATCATTTTCCAAAAGTAATTCTTTCTTAGCAATTTCCAAACATTGTTTGTCAACTGAAGACTGTTGAACAGCAGCGTCCATTTGGTCAAAAACTGTTTGTACTTCCATTATTTCATTTAGAAGATCTTTATCAAACACATTGAAGATGTCTTTTAAAGATTTTAGAAATGGAATAATTTCATTGTTAAAAATAGCTTTAGTATGTTCAAACCCCCATTCACCTTCTGTACGAGCATCAGGTGTAGTCCTTATCTTCACCACGTTGTCAAACCTGGCAAGGTGAAATTTAAGCTTTTTAAGGCTTTCATTCACCAAGCTTACCTTAGGAAGTTCCTTAGGAGCTTCTATTTTGACAGGTGATGCATCAGATATTACTGGACAGATAGGACAATATTAACCAAAAAAAAAAAAAAAAAAAAAAAAAACAAAGAAATAAAACAAAAAAAAAAAAAATGAAAAAAAGAAAAGCTCGTTCATTCTGACAATTCTTGTTGTGGAGTAAAACGATTCCCAAAACTTTCAGATAGTCTATTAATTTTCAAATAAATAGGTTTTAGAAAATAGTTTTGTTTAATGACCTCTAGATCCTTTTCTTTTTCAAACATTTTTTATCGACTCTCTTCTTCTAAAATCAATGTTTCCTCAGCATCAATCACAGGCATAGCGACATGTTTAGCAGAAATAACAATACCATCATACAAGGTTGGTTTAACCCGCTGAGCTTTCTTGAGATAAAACGGATTTTGATAACCTAGAGCTTGTTTGTGTATATTATCATAAAAAAACTTGAGGCTTTGTTAACATGTGCACTGTTTGAGTAGATTGACCCACTTTAAAAATAATATTATCAAGTTCTTTTATCCTCTTTTCCAAATCAATTTCATTTTCCATATATTTATTTTCTTTTTCTTTGGATGTATTTTTGAAAACTGTAAATGTTTGCAATAAAGATTCCTTTTCTTTTATTTGTTTAGAAATATTTTGCTCAAGTGAGTCAACTTGTTCTTTTAGTGCAAGCTTCTCTTTAATCATATCATCCATTTGAGAATCAATCATTTTTGCATGACTGCTTAAATCAATATTAAGACGTTGTTCAAAAGTTTTGACTCGTTCTTTATATCTCTCTAGCTCAATGGTTACTGATTCATTATTTTGTTCCTTATTAGCCTTTTCCCAATTATATACATGATTAATCATTTGTTCCGACATTTGTTCTATCACAGATAAAATCATTGAATCTTGTTGTGGCTGCAAATTAGTATCTTGAACATTTGCCTGTTGTGTTTCTTGCAAATATTGAGAGTATGGAATGATATTGCTATTACTTGTTATCTCATTATTTGTAACATCCACAACTGGTGTTTGTTCAAAATCCTGCATTGCATGCACACTTTGATTTTCCATATCATTAAGATAGGTTTCAGAATGAGGTACCTCTGAGATAACGTTAGAACCATAGTTGGAAATATTGGCCATGAGAACCGATTTTGCATTCGAGATATCATCACACTTAGAAACATAAGTATCAAGATCCTCAGTCTGAAAAGTAGCATTGTTTAGAATGATTGTCTGAACAGCTTGACCGTCTGGAACCCCTGGATCTGCAAGAAATACGAGTTGCTCTTCATCTAAAAGTTATCCAGCTTCCTAAGATTCAGCTAACATTGCTTTATCCTTATACCATGATGCATTCTTTGGTCGCTTAGACTGAGTGCATTGCCTAGCCATATGTCTTTCACCTTGATAGTTGTGGCATTTAACAACCCTTGCCTGTCCACTTGCATTGTTTCCCTTAGAACTAGTAGCATTATTCTTATAACCAGTACCAGAATTACTTTGACCTTATCTCCCCTAAACTTGTTGCACTATGACCCTGCCATCTTGAATAGTGGCTCGGTTTCTTAGATTCGATGAAGTTCTAAGTTGATTATTGGTTGAGGGGAAACAGTACGACATGCATTTGAACAAATACGATAATGGAGAGTTTGAAAAATTGGATCCCCAATTGCAGTTGAGGTCCTGTTGGTTAGAGCAAACAAGATTATATTCCACATGCGTGTTATTTCCCTGTGGGTCAGCGGGCATGGTACCACGATTAAGAGCAGTAGGCCTAACTAAAAGGCAATGTCCTCCTAACGGGATTAGTCTACTAGTGGACTTCCATTGTTTTACAGGCACTACTTTAGGTTTAGTATTCCTAGTTAAAGGGCACTGTGCACCTAAAGTCCATACTGAGATGGTGGAAACTGTTGTTAAATCTGAGGATTGTTGTATGAAGACTGATAAGTGTTGAAGTGAGGTAGAGTCATCTGCTGATTTACAACAAATGCAAGTGGATCTTGATTGCGTTCACGCAAAAGATGGACTTCATTTGCATGGAGTTCATGTTGTTCAAGATATGCATGAAGTTGATCAAATTTGGTAGTATGCAAATCTTTTACAAGCTTGACATCAGTCACAAACTTACCCCATTCAGGTGGAAGACTATTTAAGAACTTGGTATTAACTTGAAACTGCTCCATTTTCATGTTGTAAATGTTCATGTCATTAATCAGCTGAGTAAAATCTTCAAGTAATACTTATGAAGTGATTCCCTCTTGATGTGAGTAAACTTATCAAATACATCATACAGTTTACACTCTCTTTCCTGCTTAGTCAAAGAGGTACCTTGCACCAGTAATTAAACTCTCTCCCATAAATCCTTGGAAACTCTGTGATGATTTACAAGTGAATAGATATCAGTTGGTAGACCTTGAAGAATGATATTGGTAGACTTCATATCACAATCAGCTTGAATTTTCTCGGCCGCAGATAATTCAGCATATTTCTTTGTTATGATCACACCGTTCTCTTCAACTGTAGCCCAAATGAGAGGACCATGTTCAACTGATTCAAGTATCATTCTTCTGTGTTCTCTATTTTGCATGTATAATTCCATTCGACTTTTCCAAGAATCATACAGGTCTTTGTCTAACATGCGTGGACGATTGTCAGCACCGGAGAGTATCATATACTCAGCAAGAGTATTCTTTTGTCCAAGTGAAATCATTGGATCCATTTCAATGTGATAATATTAAAATGATCGAACAGTGATTGGAGGTTTTTGTGTTAGAGTGAGTTTTGATTAATGAAGTTTGAGTCTTATGGAATACATGGGATTTTACAATTCTTGATAAAACCAAGAAAAATGAATCTTCACGGGATTTTACAAATCAAAGAACAACCGTATAATTCACTTAACAAACGTGTATAGTTCTCCTTAGTCAAGCGTATAAACCACCCAATCAAAATACGTATAAATCGCCCCTTGAAAAATACACTGTATAAATCGCCCTTGTAAAAACAATGGTATAAATCGCCCTTGTAAAAACAATGGTATAAATCACCCTTGTAAAAACAATGGTATAAATTGCCTTTGTAATTACAGTGGTATAAATCGCCTATGTAAATTGAGGATGTATAGTTCGCCCAAGGCAGGTGTATAGATCGTCTAAAGATGTGTATAGATCGCCTAGGCTTGGGTGTATAGGTCGCCCAACTTGGGGAATGTGTATAGATCGCCTCATTTGTGGGATGTGTATAGATCGCACCACTTGTGGGATGTATATAAATCGCCTCACTTGTGGTATACATCGCCTGACACATTTAGTGGGCCACAACCAAACAAAACTCAGATCCAAAAATTTCGGATCTGTGTTTTCTTATCCTTTTTAGCTTCAAAAATAAGCATCTTAATAAAAACCCAGAAATAATAAGCTAAAACGGTAAGCTGTTAAACCAGAAAATAAGTTTAACCAAGCTAAATACCCACGAAATAAGCCAAGAAACCCAAAAAGATGAAATTTTTGATGATTTTTCAAAGATTTCTTGTACTTCTAGCCTAAACTAAGATAAATAAGAAAAAATAGTCTTTAAGCTTTATGGTTTTAAACACATGAATGAAAAAGTGAAAAACTTTTTGAATGGTTTTAAAACAAGATACTCGAGTAAACAAAGGTAACACAACGCACAAAATACTTTCACAAACACCCCAGGGATTCTTTGATGACCAATTGTAGAATATCTTAACACTTATGTATAGGATTTGTTTTGGGTTTTTAAGAGAGAAAGAAAGAAGGTGGTTGGGATGAAACACTTTTAAAGAGAGAAACAAAGAAATGAACAATTGATTACTATGTGGGAAAAAGGAACGACAAAAACGCTATCCATGTTTGGGTGGGTTTTTTAAATACTTCTAGCTTTAGATGACGACATGGAACTTAGTCATGGGCTTTTTACATGTGACTTTGTACTGGTCAGCTTATAACATTAAATTATGATTAAATCTACGAGCTACGAACTAGCAATATTGGTTGTGACTGATACTTTAAGTTTACTCCTAAAAAGACTAACAACAGATGAGACTATCACACTATGTCAGATTTCATCCCAACTCTAAACTAGCAGTACTCACAATCTTTAAAAACAATGACAAATGAGAAACTTTCAGGTTTATAGCCCATTCAAGTTCTCTGATTTTGGACTCACTAACTTGGCTGAATTGAGTCTAATCATCTAGAAGAAAAAGAACACAATTGTCAAACACCTGATGATATCCTTAGGAAAGAGGAATGAAAGACTAAAGAAGATACATGAAGAGCTTGGAATTCAGTCAGCTCTTCCTGCTCTTATCCCTGAACAAGCTCCATCCCAATCCTCAGGAAGAAAAATAAAGAGGAAAAGCATGGATCCAAACTAAATTATATTGGAACCTGGAAATTTAAAGTGTAAATTGGGTTTTTTGAGTGTAATAGAAGAATCCTTATACACGGTGTCCCTTTTGTGAACAATATGGTCATTGAAGAACTTGGGTATGGGATATTCTTCACTGATGTGTTTGGTGATCAAGCCTTCCAAACATGGAATGATATTCACAAGGTTGGAGTAGATTCTCTGGTATCATATTTAGTGATGGCCTCAATGATCAAGACCCTAGAAAATGCCAGATTTGGCCTGACGCTAAAGAAGTTGATTACCGAGCACCCTGATCAAGAGAAGCTTCAGTCTAAGAAAGTAAAGTTAGAAGTTGTGGGGTACAAGTTAGACTAAGTATTTATGTTGTATTTTGATTATCTTTTTTAATAGATAATAGGTCCTTGTAATGTTTAGTAAAGTACTTTAGGAAAACTCAGTATCCTTTATACGCTTTCTAGAACTCAGTGTGAGAAGAAGCTGTATTTACTCACTCATACTGAAACCCTAGGCTATTTATTTATTTATTTAAATTAGGGGGAGATTGTTTGAGCCTTTAGTTGCCTAATTATCTTTCGACTTGGACTTTGAATTCAAAAATTTCATGGTGTTAAATAAACCCTTTTCATTCATAGGTCATAAGGTAACAGTCACTCAGTGAGTTTACCTTCACAGATGCTCAGTACGAGTCTTACAAGAAAGACTTCTAGCTTTCAGTTAAGGCGGGTTCTCAGTGATTGAAGCTTGAGCCAATGAAGAAGGTGATGGGTTCGTGAGTTGTGGCAATAGACTCACTGAAAACTCATACGATTTTCCAACAAACTAGAAGACCCTAAAGACGAATAAGACTGAAGAATAAGGCGGGATAACTTTTGAAACCAGATAAGTCCAAGCTCTTAATCTGCTGAGTCAATTCTATCCTGAATAAGGGTATGAAGGACAAGTCAGTGTCAGTACTAACCTTAGAAAGTGTGTTTGTCCCATACTTAGATTAAAAATATAATAGAGACAAAGGTGTACTATATGTACTAGCCTATCAGCATTGGGATACACACTTATGACCCATGTAGGTATGACCCTACCTAAGTAGTATAAATAGAAAACGTCTTGTAAATGAGTAGGTTAAGTTTGTGCATTTAAACTCGTATCTTTCATAAACACCTAATCCTCTAAATCTACTAAGTCCCTAAGTGAGCTCATTTGGTTTACATTTTGTAGTCGCATTGCAATGTTCACTTTTAGGTTTACGCAAAGTTGCTTAGTGAGGAGATCACACACACACACACATTGTCATTCAATCCCCATTGTAGTTCCGCATACAATGGGGGTATAATTCTTAATAAAAAGAGATAAACGTTGAAAAGTTATTTTTGTGTCCTTTACTTATTGTTTATATTTACTTACACAAAACCTTTTCAAAAAACAAATACATTACTTTACCTACAAGCCATGAGTTAGTAAATGATAACTTTGTAGTTATTGTTCACTAACTAAAAGGGAACAAAAATAGTCTCCTTAACTGTCTCACTAGGAACTGGTACAATACGTGTTGTTGCTACTGCTGAACTCTCACCGATCTCAAAGGTGCTAGGGGTACCATCACGCTCTCTCCAAAACTGTATATGAGATCAAATCCCTGCCCAAGGGGAATCGTCTGGTATTAACCCTAGTCAAGGTGTAACACCCCCAAAAATATGTCGCAACGGAAATATGTCCGGGGGAACTACTTTATAATACAACAGCACAAGATACAAGAGAACGACCTTTAAATGTGTCGTTTGAAAAGTATTCTCGTTAATTTTCTTGAAATTGATATAAGATTTGTCCCATAATTGCATCACCATGAAAAGCTTGAAAGCAATACAACGAGATTTAATCATTTGCATGTAAGAATAAATCCATGAAAGAAGTCTTATCAAATTTAGACTCCAATGCACATCAAGTAAGCCAAGCATCTAATTCACCTGAAAAAAACATGCTTAAAAGGGTCAACATAAAGTTGGTGAGTTCATAGATTTTTGTAAATGTAAATGTTGAATCAAACATTTGTAAAGCGTGTATGACCATTTCAATCCTTAAAATAGTCACGCAAAATGTATGTATGAACGTTAAATCAAAGATGTGTATGACTATTGTATCCCATACTATAGTCACAAAAGTTAAGTATAGTTGGAACAAAGCGTTTGTAAAGTAATCCTGACCATTGTATCCAATACAATAGTCTCCATGTGTGATTATGATTTCACCCCTAAGTTCATGAAACTGTGACGTAGACTTATATGTATGCCACTTTATTTTAGGCACAGTAAGAGTTCATGAGTATGTATTTGTTGGCCCTGTAGACTCCAATCCCATCATGTTCCGACATGGTATAACGTTCGTTACCGGTGATAGCTAGTCACCCGAACAGGGATTGTCAATCCTAAATAGATCTATTTTATAACATTCGTGCTCACCCTCTAAGTGATTTACAGTTCATGCAACTTAAGCTAATCCGTAATCCTAAGAGTAAAGTATAGTTGTTACGTCCATGAGTGTGAACAAGTATTGTATCACATTGCGAGATGTATAAATGAGTATGTAAACCAATTTGTAATCAACCATGTAAATGCATTTGCAAACAAGCATGTTCTCATCCCTAAAATATATGTAAAACAAGTAAAACATAGGGCTATAAACTCACCTCGATGTTGTAAAACGATTGGCAGAATTGCACATATTAAGCACAACACAAACGGAAACCGGAATGGCTCGACCAAGAAGTTGCGTTTTATCTTAACGGTTATGACCCACTAGCTTAGGATAATGTATTTGGGTTTTTCGATAGATGGTTACATCAACGCGACACGTTGATAAAAGATTTAGATTCCAAGTTGTAATAGTTTGGTGGTTGATTAAATAAAATGAATCGAAAAGTAACGCAAAGATAGTATCTGTAATATATCTTCGTTTTATATTGATATGAAAAAAATGAACAGTATTATTAGTCCATATCATGTATTATTAAATACGGAACAAACAACACAAACAGAATAATACAATGTGTATATAAATTCGCGACATGTATTATATATGAATATAAAATAAAAGTATATAATACCTTGCAAGTATTAAAAAAGAAACGTGACAAAATAATTAAAACAACATAATTCGGACACGTGAGTTTCTGGAAAAATCACCATTAAACTAATTAAGAGTTCTGGCATAATAAGTAATACACCAAGTTTTTTTATATGTTACCGAATTATGTAATATGTAGAATAAAAGATCTGAACTCAACTAGTGGTATGAAAATAACATTGATTGATTAAGCACAACGGAATATGAAATAAGAACACAATAACATTACATTATAAGGTTTTCTTTATTCAAATTATAAACTTTTACGACTGTAATCAGTCGACTATGTATCATTTAACTATTTCATAAAGTAAATAAGCTAAAACTATTAGACTCTCATTGGAGAGACTATCTATGATGAATGCCTCTAACCTAGACGCCTACCCTCTTTATATAATAGAGGGAGTAGGGTTTACAAGACAAGATAAGATCAATCTTATTTAACCAGTCTTCAATCATCATAAATACTATTTGCTTAATTCTAAACACAGTCCTTCAATCATCTATCATTACTATTTGACAGTTCTTTAACTCTTCATTAATAATATTTGACAGGGTCATTCAATCAGTATTAATGTGATCTTTATCTTTTGCTGAGCATTAATTTACTGGTTGACTAATCTTCAATCAGTATTAATGTTATTCCAGCTTTGTCTTGTAGGTCCTCCATCTTTAATATGTTTTGTCATAATCAACTCAAATTATAATTCCCAACATAATAGATGTTTTTAAAGTCCTTACAAAAGTTATGTTTTTATCTTCTAATCGGGAATTATAAAATATTATTTTCTAATTTAATATTTCATTTCCTTGGCGGGTTGTAGCTAAAATAGTTGTCTCATTTGTAAAAGTATAGTTTTCGTTTGTTTGTTGGGTTATTGTATAATAACAAATTAATAATCTTAAAACTATATAACCTTGTCCTTTTACCGAGTTTCTAAAATAATAGAAGTTTTGGTGAAACATTACTAAGTATAGAAATTTATATAAATTTTGACATGACCTTTTCGTTTATATGATGTTCGCCATTTTTACAAAACTCAATGTTTTCCACCTTAATTAATCCATGTTGCAATATCCGCGTTTTTTAATATATATATATATAGACGAAATCAAAAAGTAATAAAATAAGTAAAACCAAACACAACCTAACTGTAAAACCAAACGCACCCTAACTACTAAACCATACGTACCTTAAGGCTAAACCAAAGCACCCTTATTCGGTTGTTACCTCAGCTACCAAACGCAACCTAGTGTTTCTGTTAACCCAAAATCGGCACCCTTTCCAGTGTTTCTGTTAAACCAAAGCACCCTTTGGTGCTTGAATTATGATAAACCAATAGCTCAACTTTGTGGTTGGACCCAGAATCACAAACCCATCCCTTGGTGCTAATTTAAAAACCAAACGCACCCTATGGTGATAGGAACAACCAAACGCACCCTTGGTGCTGATAAGATCAACCAAACGCACCCTTTGTGGTGTTGGGTGGAGGTGGTGGTGCGGTGGTGGTGGGGCGTTTGTTGTGTTGGGAGTAGGTAGTGGTGGCATCGGTTGATGGAGACGATGATGCGGCGGTGGTGTAGATCAAGGTATGGATCCGGTGGATCGGTGGGTAGCGGTGGAGATGATGTTGATGGTGGCGTGGTGGTGTGAGGGCGACGCGGGTTTTTTCTTTTTTTTCTCCTTTTGATTGTTGGCAGCGGGTTGGCATGGAGGGCTGGGTGGCGAAGATAGTGGGAGATGACGTAGGGTGGTGATTGTTGGTTGTTTATTGTGGCGTGTTGATGGTGGGTGAATGATTAGTGTTGGGTGGCCAAAACTGTTGGGCTGGCCAGAGGTGGCTGGAGATGGCCGGTGGCGGCGCCGAATTTTAGAGAGAGAGGAGGAGGAATATGGGGGCTAGGTTTTATCAAAAATGAGGTGAACCCTAATATGTTTTGTATATATACCCCAAAGTAAAAAAATGTGACAAGTGTAAAATAGTTCAAGGTTGATGTTGTAAATATAACCACAGGGACCTAAAGTGTAAATTTTGTTAAATAATGGTTCGAGACTCGTTTAAGCTACTTAACGGATGATTCAAGACACGAAACTTGCGCCATTGCATTCCAAATGATTTTCCCACAAAAATAAGTATTCACATGACTATTATTTCAGAAATGTTTTATAATATATATTTAAATGTTTATTATTTATTTGGTAGTCATTTGGTGTCTCGGGTAAGCTTGTCCGTAAAAATACAACTTTGACTCGAACATTTGTGTTTTTATTTAACGTTTCTGAATAATATGATAGATAATTTATTAAATATTTTAATTTAATAAAAAGTGATAATTAAATATAATTTAATTATTTTTGTATCGGTACGCGTTGTTCTCGTTTCTAAAATTTTGCAAGGCTATTTCGGTCATTTTTTGTTTGTTTTTGAGTGTCGGGCAAAACTAAAACGTTGTCCGGAATGTCGTTTTACATAAAATTGCTTTAGAGTCCGAGTCGTGAAAACGTGATTTAGTGGGTCGTTTTTGAAAAGTCAACTTATGAATAACATATATCTTCTCGTTTTCAATTCAAATAAGTTAAAAAATAAATTTGCACATGAGAGATATGTAATAATAAATATGATTTATTATTTAAATATGTTTCGAAAAATTACCGGTTACGCGGTAATCGTTTTTATGTGACAATAAAAGATCAAAAGTCAAAAAGTCAAGTCGGTCCCTAAAAGTCAAAGGGTAAAATAGTAATTTAAAATTCCAAAAATTGCCGGTTGTTACAATACCTACCCCTTAAGGAAATCCCGTCCCGGGATTCGATTCTTGTTAACCTATTGTGTGATCAAGGAAAGATTTAAGATTAAATGACCAGTTTTTAAACATGGCGTTGATAACTTTAGTCAGCAAAATTTAATGTTTCGACACTTCTCAACATACCAAAAATTTTGGCTAGGCTTGACCAATATATTTAATCCATCAAAATAGGTATCTCAACAAAATATCATTACATGTCTTATGACTGATATAAACACGTTATAAAGAGAGTCTCTTAATAGTGAAAACGTCAAGAAGAAAGTGTAGTCGCGTGAGTATGTCTGTATAAAGTTTTAATTGTTCAAGGACGAAGTCTCGTTTCTGATATCTGTAATGTTCGATGATTAATATCGGACGAGGCTAATGGATGTAAGTATTCAACTTACTTGGCAGTACTAGGATATATCGCGACCTATGTCTTCGCACTAGTGGCCCGAAATGAATAGTTCGACTTGATGTTTCGTCAATAGATGTTTAACTGGTTTAAGGGGGTTTGCATTACCTATTGGATAAAGTTGTGCAAGCTGGGACCGCTCTAGGACCCAACAACAGTAACCATAAAAACAATAACTATAACAAATGGTGATGGGATACAAAGAGTGAGGATATTTCGAGAAACAATATCCTTAGAATAAAGGTCAACAAATGGGGGGAGCTCGCGGGAGAGCTTATGCTATAGGTGGTGGATAGTTTATTAGATAGTTAGTATAGCCTCAAGGATTGTGGATCCTTGTTACAGTTTGTAACCATTTACTCTGATCAAATTAATGGAGGCTAGAATGTTTAGTAGTAAAACCTTGTTTAACAACATTGCTGTTCTTTATAATTTCCGCTGTGCTTATTAATGTTGTTTGTAAAACTAATCCTAGATGGGCTAAATGATCTCCACAAGATTATCAGGTTCCAGTGATTATCGGGTTCGAGTTCATACTCATATCATATCGGATACCATTAAGACCACTTATTTATAATTCATTATTTGCATAAAGAAGCGTTCCAATTTATGTAAATAATGAATTGATAAACTTATAGTTCGGTGATTTACAATTTATTTATTTAAATGAAGAGGCGTCCCAATCCTTTCAAATAAAGAGATTATAAATCATCCTACTTAATAATTTCTGATGCAATACGCGCACTCACATAACCTTCAAGGTGATGGATGCCATGACGATGAATGTGCTCTAATGAATATGGGACGAGTGTTTAAAACTCGTCTTTGGAGACAGGGAATAAAACAATCAGGCGAGATCGACATATAGTTCAAGATAGTTAATGAGTACTCGGTTAAAGTAAATAAGATAAAGGTCTTTATAAACGAGTCAACATAGCAATTATTATATCAATCCTCGTATTACAAGTCCCGCCCATACAAGACTTGTAATACTTAGATTCATACATAATTCCATGTAAACAAAATTAAGATGGCTTTCGTGTAATACGATATTGTATAAAGTCTCGAAAAAAAATATTTTTTTGAGACCATTGTTTATATTACAATGTCTGAGGACGAAGTGAGACCATTGTGCAACTCACAATGTCTTAAGAAATGTTCTGGAATTTATATAAAAATGTAACACCCCCAAATTGGGTCGCAGCAGAATAAGGGTCCGGGGCGTGTTACTTCTCAGATCAATAACACAAGATAATATAAGAACGACCAAAAAGTCATTTAAAACTGATACATTGGATTTAATAAAGTATGTGTTACAAAAGCCCGAAGCTTTCCTTATATAAATAAACGTACGATATACGCAAAAGATGTAAGCATATATATTATATATATGTATGTCATGTAAACACTTAACTTAACAAGTAATGTAAGCAAGTAAGCAAGTAATGTGTATGCACTTTGAAAATGTTTGATGTGATGCAATGTTTGTTAAAATGGTTATAGTCTAGGTAACATATGCAACCTAGTTCTTTATAACCAGTGCTCTGATACCAATCTGTAACACCCCCAAAAATGTGTCGCAGCGAAATAGTCCGGAGTGAGACTCATAATACAACAGCACAAGATACAAGAGAACGACCTCTAAATGTGTCGTTTGATAAGTAATCTCGTTGATTTTCTTGAAATTGATATAACGTTTGTCCCATAATTGCATCACAATGAAAAGCTTGAAAGCAATACAACGAGATTTGATCATTTGTACGTAATTAGAAATCCATGAATGTAATCTTCTCAATTTAGACTCCAATGCACATCAAGTAAGCCAAGCATCTAATTCACTTGAGAAAAACATGCTTAAAAGTGTCAATATAAAGTTGGCGAGTTCCTCCGATTTTTGTAATATGAAAATGTTGAAATGCACAAGATTTATAAAGTATGCATGACCATTTCAATCCTTATAATAGTCGCCAAAAATGTAAGTGTAAATGTAGAACCGAAAAAGTATAGTGTCTACTGCTTCACCACAGTATAATGAAAAATGTTTAGTAATCAGTAATGTTCAACAAAGTAGTGTGGACCACAAGATTTCCAAAATATATGTGACTACTATAATCAAGTAAGCCAAGCATCTAATTTACCTGAGAAAAACATGCTTAAAAGGGTCAACATAAAGTTGGTGAGTTCATAGATTTTTGAAAATGTAAATGTTGAATCAAACATTTGTAAAGCGTGTATGACCATTTTAATCTTTATAATAGTCACGCAAAATGTATGTATGAACGTTAAATCAAAGATGTGTATGACTATTGTATCCCATACAATAGTCATAAAAGTTATGTTTAGTTGGAACAAAGCGTTTGTAAAGTATGTCTGACCATTGTATCCAATACAATAGTCTCCATGTGTGATTACGATTTCACTCCTAAGTTCATGAAACTATGACGTAGAATTATATGTATGCCACTTTATTCAAGGCACAGTAAGAGTTCACGAGTATGTAATTATTGGACCTGTAGACACCAATCCCATCATGTTCCGACATGGTATAACGTTCATTACCGGTGATAGCTAGTCACCCAAACAGGGATTGTCAATCCCAAATAGATCTAATTTATAACATTCATGCTCACCCTCCGAGTGATTTACAGTTCATGCAACTTAAGCTAATCCGTAATCATAAGATTAAAGTATAGTTGTTAGGTCCATGAGTGTGAACAAGTATTGTATCTCATTGCGAGATATATAAATGAGTATGTAAACCAATTTGTAATCAACCACGTAAATGCATTTGCAAACAAGCATGTTCCCACCCCAAAAATATATGTAAAACAAGTAAAACATGGGGCTATAAAATCACATCAATGTTGTAGAACGATTGGCAGAATTGCACATATTAAGCACAACACAAACAGAAACCGGAACGACTCGACCAAGAAATTGCGGTTTATCTTAACGGCTATGACCCACTAGCTTAGGTTAATGTATTTAGGTTTTTCGATAGATGGTTACATCAACGCGACACATTGATAAAAGATTTATATCCCAAGTTGTAATAGTTTGGAGGTTGATTAAATAAAATGAATCGAAAAGTAACGCAAAGTATGTAATATATTCCGTATATATTGCATATGAAAAAATGAACAAGTATATAATTCATATCGTGAATTTTATAACAAGGACAAACAACCAAAAGAATAATACAAAGTGTATATAATACGCGACATGTATTATATATGAAAATAAAATAAAAGTATATAATACCTTGCAAGCATTATATAAGAAACGTGAGAAAATAATTAAAACAACAGAATTCGACACGTGTTCGGAAATCACCAATTAAACTAATAAAGAGTTCTGGCATAAAAGTAAACACATGTTTTTTAAAGTTACGAATTATGTAAATGATGTTTTTAAAGTCCTTACAAAAGTTATCTTTTTATCTTCTAATCGGGAATTATAAAATATTATTTTATAATTTAGTATTATGTTTCCTTGGCGGGTTGTAGCTAAAATAGTTGTCTCATTTGTAAAAGTATAGTTTTCGTTTGTTTGTCGGGTTATTGTATAATAACAAATTAATAATTTTAAAACTATATAACCTTGTCCTTTTACCGAGTTTCTAAAATAATAGAAGTTTTAGTGAAACATAAGTATAGAAATTTATATAAATTTCGACATGACCTTTTCGTTTATATGACGTTCCCCATTTCTACAAAACTCAATGTTTTCCATCTTAATTAATCCATGTTGTAATATCCGTGTTTTTCTATATATATATATATATATATATATATATAAATATATATATATAGACGAAATCAAAAAGTAATGAAATAAGTAAAACCAAACACAACCTAACTATTAAACCAAACGCACCCTAACTGCTAAACCGAACGCACCCTAACTGCTAAACCAAACGCACCCTTATGGCTGTTACTCGGCCAACCAAACGCACCCTAGTGTTTCTGTTAACCAAAACGCACCCTTTCAGTGTTTCTGTTAAACCAAATGCACCCTTTGGTGCTGATAAGATCAACCAAACGCGCCCTTTATGGTGTACCCAGATCCAAACCCATCCCTTGGTGCTAATTTAAAAACCAAACGCACCCTATGGTGATAGGAACAACCAAACGCACCCTTGGTGCTGATAAGATCAACCAAACGCACCCTTTGTGGTGTTGGGTGGAGGTGGTGGTGCGGTGGTGGTGGGGCGTTTGTTGTGTTGGGAGTAGGTAGTGGTGGCATCGGTTGATGGAGACGATGATGCGGCGGTGGTGTAGATCAAGGTATGGATCCGGTGGATCGGTGGGTAGCGGTGGAGATGATGTTGATGGTGGCGTGGTGGTGTGAGGCGGTGGCGGCGTGGCAGCGGGATGACATAGAGGTGGCGGAGAGGTGGGAGATGACGAGGTGGTGATGTTGGTGTTGCTGTGGCGTGTGGGTGATGATATTAGTGGTGGTGGCCGACTGTTGGGCTGGCCGGAGATGGCCGATGGCGACGTCGAATTTTAGAGAGGGAGGATGAGGAATATGGGGGCTAGGTTTTATCAAAAATGAGGTGAACTCTAATATGTTTTGTATATATACCCCAAAGTAAAAAAAATGTGACAAGTGTAAAATAGTTCAAGGTTGATGTTGTAAATATAACCACAGGGACCTAAAGTGTAAATTTTGTTAAATAATGGTTCGGGACTCGTTTAAGCTACTTAACGGATGATTCAAGACCCGAAACTTACGCCATTGCGTTTCAAATGATTTTTCCCACAAAAATGAGTATTCACATGACTATTATTTCAGAAATGTTTAATAAAATTTATTTAAATGTTTATTATTTATTTGGTAGTCATTGGGTGTCTCGGGTAAGCTTGTCCGTTAAAATACAACCTTGACTCGAACACTTGCGTTTTTGTTAAACGTTTCGGAATAATATGATAGATAATTTATTAAATAATTTTATTTAATAAAAAGTGATAATTAAATATAATTTAATTATTTTTGTGTCGGTACACGTTGTTCTCATTTCTGAAATTTTGCGAGGGTATTTCGGTCATTTTTTGCTTGTTTTCGGGTCTCGGGCAAAACTAAAAAGTTGTCCGGAATGTCGTTTTACATCAAATTGCTTTAGAGTCCAAGTCGTGAAAACGTGATTTAGCGGGTCGTTTTTGATAAGTCAGCTTAGGAATAACATATCTCTTTTCGTTTTCAAGTCAAATAAGTTAAAATAAATTTGCACATGAGAGATATGTAGTAATAAATATCATTTATTATTTAAATATGTTTCGAAAAATTACCGGTTACGCGGTAATCGTTTTTATGTGACAATAAAAGATCAAAAGTCAAAAAGTCAAGTCGGACCCGAAAAGTCAAAGGGTAAAATAGTCATTTAAAAATTTCAAAAATTGCCAGTTGTTACAGAGTATCACATAATCACTTTGTAACTTAACATTATGCAAGTGTTTTGAAGCATTGATTGTAACTTCACAGCGTCACAAGAAGCACAAAGACACAGAAGGAAGAACCCCTTTGATGGATGAGGTCGGGCACCGAATTTCTCACTTTTGTTACTAGAGTTTATATCTTCAAAGGGCTTCTCACATAAAAGTTTTATTTAAATGGAGAGGTTATTAAGTTATCAAGTTCATTGATGGAGCTCAAAATCATAACAGGTACACCTTATGCATAGTTGCACATATATTTAAAAGTGTTTCTTCTTAATACGAGTAATGTTTGAGTATCTACTTATGGGTTTGTTTATTGAAAGTGACATATATAAATTTAATGCTCCAAAGGCAATAGTCAGAAATGGGGATGAAGAAAAGATTAGCGCCATTTAAGTGATTAGAGATAATGAAAAGTTTTTATAGGAAATTCCTATTGATGTTTTACTTAAAAAGTCTCAGTACGTGTTGCCTAATTTTTATGTCTACTATTGTATCCCAAAGACTATAATTAAGCTGTTGTTCCAGCCGTTACTGAAAGAAATGTCAAGTGTTGTTGTTAGACCATATTCGGGTATTTGAAATTCTGATAGGAATTGCTTTGAAAATTGAGATATATTAATTTTTCACTTTGGAACTCATATAAAAGTTTTACAAAAATTCAAAATATTTGGATACTTAGTTTTCGGATCTTCGGATACATAAAACCTTTATCCAAAATTTTAGATATTTGAAATTCCTAAATCATATTTTCGCCTTAGGCATCCGAAAGACACGAGACGACCTTGATAAGGGTTGCCAGTATGAAGGCCGAACACATACCTTCAAGAAAGGATGTAATAGTTATGAATGAGGAGCCCGACTATGTCTATATAATACTGTCTGGTGAAGTTGAGATGATAAACTCGGATCAAGTGGGAAAATAACAAGTATCCAATGTTTTACATACCAATGACATGCTTGGGGAAGTTGGTGCAATTAACAGTCAGGTCAGAGTCTTATACATACCGAACTAGGACCGTGACCCAACTCTTGCGATTAAAAAAGAAGACTCTAACTAAAGCAATGCAAGACAATAGTACAATTCTTGACAACTTTCACCAGGTTTGGTTAATTTGTTGTTCTAATTGGGGTGTTTGGATTTGATTTTTGAACTTCATTATACATTACTTAAAAAAAATAAGCTTTTGCCATTAACTCGGACCAAATAGTTATCTAATTATACAAGTATTAATAATAGAAACATATTTGTTATATTGTTCAATTTATTACTACGAATTACAGATTATATGTGATAGATTATCACATAGTCACTTTGTAACCGAACAATATGCAAGTGTTTTGAAGCATTGATTGTAACTTCACTGCATCACAAGAAGCTCAAAGACGAAAAAACCCCTTTGATGGATGAGGTCGGACACTGAATTTCAAAAGAGCCTTTTGTTACTAGGGTATTTATCTACAAAGGGCTTCCATAGAAAAGTTTTAAAGTTAAGTACATTTTTGGTCCTTGTGGTTTGGTGCGTTTTTCACTTTTGGTACAAAATTCAAAAAGGTTTGGTTTTGATCCAAAAAACATAGTTTCGTTCCACTTTTAGTCCAAAAGACATAGTTTCGTTACACTTTTGGTCCAAAAGACATAGTTTCGTTCCACTTTTAGTCCAAAAGACATAGTTTCGTTACACTTTTGGTCCAAAAGACATAGTTTCGTTCCACTTTTAGTCCAAATTTACGTAATTGGACTAAAAGTGGAACAAAACTATGTTTTTAGACCAAAACCAAACCTTTTTTTGAATTTTGGACCAAAAGTGAAAATGCACTAAACCACAAGGACCAAAAATGTACTTAACTCAAAGTTTTATTTAGATGGATAGGTTATTAAGCTATCAAATTCATTGATGGAGCTCAAAAGCTAGTTGGTACATGACTCGCGTGATCTTACTCCTTTTTACATATAAATAAATACGAATATATAACAAGGATTAAAATCCACAAAATCAATGAAA
>BQNB010091379.1:0-22438 GCA_026074375.1 Tanacetum coccineum
AATCCATATCCTTGTAATTTTCTAGCTTCTTGCTAGTTTTTTTATTAATTTCAATTTGCCGTTCAAAAAAAAAAAAAAGAGAAAGAGTTCATGATGATACTGAAGAACATATGTGGATTCTTACGATTATTGATGATTTTCATGTATTTTTTTGATTTTTAAAAGGCGTGCATGTATGTTTTTGGTGGTTCTGTCAGTTCTCGCACTAAGAATGGTTCTGAAAAGAAAGTCCCCCTATATATATATATATATATAGAGGAAGGTTAAAATAAAAAGACAAATATTCGTGAGAAGGATAAAAAGAAAACTTTTTTTTTAAAAAGTTCTCAAAAAATTCCAAAAAAATTTCATTAAATCAGGTATGTTGGTGCATAAAACTTTTGTAAAAGAAGTTTTTCTAATTTTGAGTTTTTATACGTTTTTTTAATGCGCAAAAAAAAAATTGATGCACAAATTTTTCGACTTGTTATAGTTTGATGCGCAATAAAATTTTGATGCAAAAAGTCAAAAGAAGTTGGGTACAAAAACGAATTTTTGATGCACAAAAAACCGATTTAATGCACAAACGTTTTTTTTAATAATTTTTATCCACTTTTAGAATAACTTCTTTTACAACTTTTTCATGCACCAACATACACGATCTTGTGGAATTTTTTCAGAATTTTTTAAGAACTTTTTAAAAAAAATAAATTTTTTATCCTTCTCACGAATATTTGTCTTTTTATTTGATCTTTATCCTATATATATATATACTAGTTACGTAACCCGCCCGACGGGCGGGTTCGTTTCATTATTTTTTTATAGAGAAGGATTGTGTGATTATTGCTTATTAACGTTGAGTGTAAAGTCAAGTTCGGCATGAACGGTTCAAAATGGTTCAGTTAGTTATGAGTAATTATGTTCTGAGTCTGTAGGTTCCTTGTCAGCTGTTTTGAAGAGATGTGTTTTTGTCAACAATTTGTAAGTATAAATCATTTATTCATTATAATCATACCACTTCAATACATTTATACAACGTTCATTTGAGTCCATTTCATATTCAATGTTATCAAAGTTCGGTAAATCGTTTCAGTAATTGTTTTATAGAGAAGGATTGTGTTATGGGTAATTATATTCTGAGTCTGTAGGATCCATCTCAGCTTTTCTGAGTGGCCTGTCAAACAGATGAGTTTTTCTCATCCTTTTTTAACTATAAATTATTCATTCATCATAATCATTTGAGTAAATTGCATAAATCGTCCTTAAAGTTTGGCCAAATTGCATGTTTCATCCCAAACGTTACGAAAGTGCAAGGATCATCCCTGTGGGAAACCTTTGGTGCAAGGATTGTCCCCACAGGGACGATACTTGCATCAAAGGTTTCCCCAAAGGTCCCTGTTGCTATGCAGTTGGCGTTTATAAATACCGTTTGCCAGCTATTATCATTTTCGCTAGTATAAGATAAGGTGGGCATGTTGGGACAGGTCTCCAAAGAATGAATATTGAACCAACGACTGTGATAGAAACAGATTACTAAATACATATGTAAGTTAAAATTAAAATAGTTGAACAAATTAGTACTTACATGTTAAAGTGTTCAGGCTGTCACCATTCGTGGTTGAAGCGAGACTCAATCCAGCCGAATGTAATCTGACATTAGCACCACCACCATCTATATGTTGCTGCGAACGACATTGACAGATCCCCTACAATTCTCTCACAATCAACACTAATGAAAAAATAATCCTCCGCTTTCTTCGCCAATCCCGCCTGTCCATAACTAACCGTAGGCTTCTCCCCATTCCCACTTGCACCGCGTGTGTTTGGACATCTAAATCAGCAAACTGTAATAAAGTCAATATCTTTTGAAGGCATAAAAAAAGGTATGCCACCAGTTTGAAGGCCAACTTCTCTTTTAGTAAAGGGTTGAACCAATTTGGCTACTACCTGCATATAGTTTTGAAAAGAATCGTTAGCAGCAACTATAACAAATTCAATGACTCGTAGTCTTTGGTTCATCTCTATATGCAACAGTATGTGTTCTATTCTTTTATAAGTTTTATCTAAGATCTAAAACTGAATTCATTTGATGTTTGAAGTACCTTGGCGGATGAGAAAGAAGAGGGAGTGATTGTAAAAAAATAGATTTAAGCATAACATTCATTGCAAGATTTGCAATGGCTCCAGAAGATGTAGCTAAGATGAGTCAAACTGGTCCGGTGAGGTGATAGATATCTATGACACGTATGTGATAGTCTAAGACAGAGAAGCATGTATTTTTATCCAATCAGTATATCTTGACAAGGTTGAGCAAAGTTATGGTTCAAATAGATGCAAGAAGAAACTGTCTTCCTGATATTATGATAAGGTCGTTGTACGACACATATAGTTGTCCCAATAGAACATCGTAGTGATATACAGTTTAAATGCAGGAACACTAAAAAGGCATCTTGAGAAAAGGCACCAAATATGTGAACCACTAACCTCTTTCTTTATTTGAGTGGGTGCCATAATAGGACCAAAAGCGTGTGACATCTGACCTCCAGCTTGCTCCAACTTTTAAGCTGCGTGACAATAAGGGAACAACCATGTTAAACTTACCAACCAGAAGCAAGCTACCGAAGTCACGTTTCGCGTGTGTTTGGACATCATAAATCAGCAAACTGTAATAAAGTCAATATCTTTTGAAGGCATAAAAAAGGTATGCCACCAGTTTGAAGGCCAACTTCTCTTTTAGTAAAGGGTTGAACCAATTTGGCTACTACCTGCATATAGTTTTGAAAAGAATCGTTAGCAGCAACTATAACAAATTCAATGGCTCGTAGTCTTTGGTTCATCTCTATATGCAACAATACGTGTTCTATTCTTTTATAAGTTTTATCTAAGATCTAAAACTGAATTCATTTGATGTTTGAAGTACCTTGGCGGATGAGAAAGAAAGAGGGAATTATTGTAAAAAAAATAGATTTAAGCATAACATTCATTGCAAGATTTGCAATGGCTCCAGAAGATGTAGCTAAGATGAGTCAAACTGGTCGCATTTGAGTTCTTATTCTTATTGTCTCCAGTTCATTATTCTAACAGCAATATCATTATGCAATCCAATCTTATACTTAAAAAACTGTTACGTTTACAAACGACATCGATTAAAAAAAAATTAAACCTATAATTACTAAAAGGCTCAGATATGAAAGCTGCAATGCAAAAGACACCAAAATTACCCAATTCATGTAATCCAAAATGGAAGACTATATCTAGAATTACGATCCAAGAATTAAGGCTATATCTAGATGGCTTCGTAAGGATATCTACTGTAACCTTAATTAGAAGTCTTCTTGTATAACCATGACCAATCAAGGTTCAAGTCATCACAACTACAATACATAGCATACATATTGAACCTGGTATCTTCGTTTTAGAAAAAACATATGACGTTCCTTAACATGCTTGTATACAACCCGCAATGTCATTTGCTCTAGGATTACGATGATCAAAATCATACCTGAAGCTCAAGCTCTGTAGCAGACTCATATATACATTTAAAATTAAATGGTGTTAAAAGTGACTAACCTGTGATCTTCGTATGTAATTGAAGATTGATTGCATTAAGAACATATATGCGATGTTACTGGTTTACTACCCATTTAATAATAAAAAAAGGGTTCCACACAAACACGTAAACTTGTAAACCATATACAGTAAGAAGAAGAACATGAAGAATCATTTACCTGAGTCCTCACCAACACTGTATCGAGCATAAGCCTGCATAAAAGAATAGAGTGGAGTATAACAGTCTATACAAAGAAAGAAAAAAAAGAATATAAGGGACACTAATATTAATAGGAGGAACATAGCTAACCTCAACTTTATAAATACCAATTTTTCCATGAAATGAGGATGCAAATATGACCCCATGTAACTTTGGATGCCATTGGCCAATGCTCATCAAAATTCGAATTGGTCCCACCTGGAAGTTCAGAGGCGATCTGTGAATTCAGTAGAGGTTTAGCGCTATAATAGCGTTCAGTTATAATGTCACTAATATTATTATAACAAAGATCTACGGACCTCGGTAGAATTAGTGTCCCATAATATAGTGCGGTCATCTTTGGCAAATAAGAGCTATCATGGGGACACCATGAAATTGCAACGACACCTGAAAGATGATTAGGTTGGAAGATACCGATGAAAGGAGTAAGAAAAAGTTGTATAGCATTGTTCAGATTGTAATCATCAATTACATTAAAGGATGTATATCAGAAAATAAAATAAATAACTGTCATTGATTATATTTCGACAATATAAGCAACTTGTACTGCTGTGATCAACTATTGGTCTTTCAAGCTCAATAATCAGATATTGAACTGTTGTCATGGATGTGAACCACAAATATTTAGTTAGGCCTCAATCCTATTTACACAATTTTACATCACTTTATTAAATAAAATTGATGAGCGCTTATGCTAAACAATGATTTGTTATGCGTTAATTTGTCATCATACGAACATTACTACCAAGTCTATAAAGATAAAACCCAAGGATGATGAAAATTCAGAAATCATATTCGACATGGAAGAATTGCCAGATTGTTATAATTTTGAACTCTTGCTAAGAGTGTTTATAGAGTGCCTTGCAAAGAAGATATGAAAGAAGTACCTTGAAGGCTGGAAACATATCTGGACAATATCCAATTATAACAGTTGATGAGTCTTGATCATCACCATCCATTTGCAAGTTTCTATTATGTACTGTCATATTTGAGGCTTCTCTTTTGTCCAAACCCAACTGATCAACCTGCTGCGGTTATTAATGCTTATCTGGTATCAGCACTTTTTTTATAAATAAACTCACTTCTTCAAGTATTTGATACCTACATATAAGCGAATATAAATTAAGCATTAATGTTGTTTAAGAGACTAAACTTTTTACACGATACAAAACAAAAATGAAAAAAGGTAACCTTTCTTTGTTTATATTCTCCAGAATAGTCTCTATTGAGCCATGCTTACTCCTAACAATAGCGGATTGGATATTGCTACCTTTATTGGAGCTTGATACTGGTGGAAAGAGCTATGCCGTGAGCAAGCTCTAGAGCTGTTATGCCAAAGGACCATATATCAGCAAAAAATTTATTTGTATGAGGAGTTTGTTGGGTTGGTGTTTGTGATGATGGTGGAGGTGGTGGTGGTGGTGGAATTTCTTCTTGTGATGATGATGGCATCATGTTTAGTTTAGGAATATGAGAGTTTGATTTGATTGTTTTTCTTATTCAGAGTTTCTCACAGGCTCTGATACCACTTGTGAGTCCCTAAACGAATAGATCTTTGTAGCCTATGAAGGATGATAGCCAAGATGTATAAATACAACTGACTATATAGAAACACTGATTATGAATACAATATGTTGATGCGGAATCTCAACACAAGTACTAAGAAAAACAATGTATAACTAAATAACAACTTCTATTAATCTGCTTTGAACTATTACAGATTACTAACTATTTGAGATATGATATTGCTATGAGATATCTTAAGGACGTATATCTAACTATGCCCAAGGGGATCCTTTTATAAACTAAGGATAAACCCTAACAGAACAGGCTTACAAAACGCATACTTATCTTTTCCTAAGATATCTCATACACATCTCTTAAACGGTACTAACTATTTTCTAACTAACGGTACTAACTAATCGATCAGTACTTACATTTTGTACTGTCGGTACTAACTATAACTAACAGTACTAACTATTTGTACTGTCGGTACTAACTTACTAAAACATAAATCCTAACATGCTTTAAATTTACAAGATGAATTTAATGAAGAAGAAAGACTTGCAAGAGAGAAAGCTGAAAAAGAAGAAAAAGCAAATATTGCCTTAATTGAAACATGAGATGATATACAGGCAAAGATTGATGCTGATCATCAATTGGCTAAAAGAATGCAAGCATAAGAAAAAGAAGAGTTGTCTATTGAAGAAAAGGTTACATTATTTCAAAAACTCTTAGAGAAAAAAAGAAAGCATTTTGCAGCTAAAAGAGCAAAAGAGAAAAGAAACAAACCACCAACAAAAGCTCAACAGAGAAAGACAATGTGTACTTACCTAAAGAACATGGAAGGATACAAGCTCAAAGATTTGAAGTTGAAAGAGTTTGATTCTATACAAGAGATGTTTGACAGAGCATTCAAAAGGGTAAATATATTTGAAGACTTTAGAATAGAGTTGGTGGAAGGCAAAGAAAAGAGAGCAGGAACAGAGCTGGTATAAAAGATTACAAAGAAGCAAAAGGTGGAAGATAACAAAGAAACAGCAGAGCTTAAACAATTAATGAAAATCATTCCAGATGAAGAAGAAGTATCAATTGATTCTATACCTTTAGCTGTTAAGTCTTCAAGTATTGTTGGCTGGAAGATTTATAAAGAAGGAAGAAAAAGCTATTATCAAATAATGAGAGCTGGAAAGTCTCAAATGTACATGATCTTTAGTCAAATGCTTAAAAGTTTTGACACGGAAGATTTGGAAGATTTGTACAAGTTGGTAAAAGCTAAATATCATTCAACAAGACCAGTAGAAGACTTGGATTTATTGTTATGGGGTGATTTGAAAAGAATGTTTGAACCACATGTAGAGGATAAAGTATGGAAGAATCAACAAGAATACAAAGTGTTGAATTGGAAGTTGTATGACTCCTATGTAGTACATTCCTTGATGATGCAACATGTGCAGATTTATATGTTGGTAGAAAAGAAGTACCCCTTACACCATCTACACTTTCACTGAGGTTGGAAAAGAAGCTTATAATTGACTATGAAAGTAAAATGGCTTATCAACTTCTTAAATTCATCATGAAACAACTTAGGAAGTAAAGAAGTGTTTAGAAGCATCCTCCTAGTGTTGATGAAGCTATAAATGAAGAAACTTGATGATTTTGAAGAAGAGAATCAAGTTTAGAGGAGGACGGTTAGGATTAAAAGTCTTCTTGATGTTGTTTGAATTACTGCTGCTCATGTTTGTGTTAATGTTGCTCAGCTGGATTTAGTGCTGCTCATGAACTTCAAAGAAAATATGCTAAGTGTTTACTACTGATAGTATACAGTTACCACTGCTAGTGATATTAGTACTACTAGTGAAAATATGCTAAGTGTTTACTACTGCTATTACAAAGTTACTACTGCTAGTGAATATTAGTATTGCTCAAGGTTAAGACTGCTAAGAGATAAGTTAATTCTGCTGAGGTTAATAAGTTAGTACGTTTGTTGTTAGTACTGCTTATATGATATGTATTAAGTTTTTTGTTTATAGAAAAGATTATGGATACTTAGGAAAGTATTGTAAGCCGACTAGGGCTCCTTGGTGTATAAAAGGAGGTCATAGGGCATAGAGTTTGATATCTTTTATCAATCTTTTCAAGTCTTAGACGTATAATTTATAGCTTTAAGGTCTTTGTAACCCTATTACTTTAAGAGTATTTGTATTATTATCATTAATAATATTGGAGCTTATTTGTTAAATTGTATGTTCATTGAATTACTGTTTCATTAATAATTCTTCTTAATATTAAAGATTAGATTCTGCATAATCTTTAATACATTCAAACACAGTTTCTACTATAGTTGTGTTAGATTTATCTAATATAACTAAACCTTAAACAAGCTTAAGGAATTCAATCTATTGAAGTGGGATCAACATTGGCAAGGAAAGATGTGGAACGAGCGTTTTATGTTCTGAAGAAGAAATGGGCTATATTAGCCAACCTCGCACGACCGATGAAAAAAGAAAGAATAATAAATATGAGGTATACATGCACCATATTACATAATATGATTCAAAAATACAAAGGAAATGTGATATCTCTCAATTGTTACCCGGAGGAAGCACATCAACCGAACGACCTCTTACGATCCGATGAACATTTGCGACAAGTTATGAGGCACATCAGATCGTCACAAGCGCATCAAAAGCTTCATGCCGATTTCTCCAACACTTGTCTCTTAATGTTTAATTTTAGTTTTAAATGTAATATTTTTAATATTCAAAGTCTATGTAATGTTTTAATTTATTGATAAAACTTTTTAATTTCCTACGTTTTGATGGGATATGTCCATATCATAAATGAATATATGTCTGGAAATGCGTGAGCATATGGGGTCGCACGCGTTATGTTTAAGATTCAATTATATTATTAATATTATATTAATTATCTTTCACAATAAGCATATAACGGTTGTTAAATAAAAAGTTATTTAACAATAGTTAACTAACGATCATTAAATAATCAAATAATTAAGTAAAGGACTTAATTGTAAATACATGGAATGAAAAGATCTTGAATCCCTCCCCATCCCTTATCGTCGGCCGAATGAGGTATCCTAAGGGGATTGAGATTGCTTACCTTGCACTCAAAGATTACTAGCCTATATAATGAAACCTCTAGGTTCATTATTAACTAATCTTGAAAAACCTCAAGAAAGACTTTTCTTCTTTCTATTCCCCTCTCCTTATGCCAATCGTCCCAATCCTCACTAAAAGGGTTTTGATTTTTGGTTTCAAGAATTAAGTGATTCATCTTGCTTATTGTGAATCAAGAACTACATTCTTATTGAATCGTTAGTAAAACATGTGTGTGAATCCATAGAGGGTTTTTACTTTAAAACTCTACTGTTTCATGTAAGGTTTCAAGAAACAAGAAAACATTCTTATTCATTATCAATCAAATCCATAACAAGAAAAGGTAAACGAGGTTTGTTATTGGTTATGTTAATTATTATATGCTATACGTGATCTTGTCTTCCGTTACGTATACTCGTGTTATTAATTGGTTAATCTGTTTAAATTCCAACAGCGGCATGAAGAGCCATCGTATAGTATTTTTAATTACATAAAAAGGTAAAATTTGGCATTAAATTGATAGATTGACATGGTTTTATTGTTCTTTAATTTTATTAAGACCTTTGGGCAATTTTCTTGCAAAAAGATTCGATCTTTATGGTCTTTAAAATTGGTAAAAGAAAAACTTAGTTTGTACGCAATTTTTACGTGCTTTATAACATATGATTAATTGTTTTAATATGACATTATTTGAATTATAGCCATGATTGAGTGTTTAATTTTATATCCATGATGAACACATGCATGTTTATCATGGATAATGGTGCTTGATATATTGATATATGTTTCTTGGTTAATTGTTAATTGTTATTCATGCAAGATCTGATGATTTAACTTGTTATACGCATGCTTGATTTAATTTTTTAGTTGTTTGATTTTTGGACATATGTTCACCAAAAAATTCATATAAAAACAACCATTAGGAACTAGATGCTGAAATTTTTATGGTAGATTCATGACTCAGTAGACTACAACTTTGTAGTTTACTGCTAAGGCTGGGGAATAATCCATCCTTAACTGGTCGGTGCCTGAAGATGACTGAAAATTCTTATCAGCTTTTATGTGCTATGTGATATATATAAGGCTTACGCAATTGATTTTATCGATGCATGTGGCCTGATTCATTAGAAGAGGAAGCTTTATTTGAGTATATATATAGTTACTCATTAGTTATGTTATCATCGGTTTATGATTTGCATGCTTTCGTGAATTGTTAATTGGTTCGATAATTGTTATGTGTGTTAGTTGTTTATATTTGTTTTTTAAGTTATGACTTATGAAAAAACAAAGTTTTTATTGGAAAACAAAATATAAAAACAACTAATAACTATGAAACTAGATTTATTATAGAATATTGTTTGCGAAGTCTTATGTGTCACTCGGGTGTGGTTATCTATAGTGTTGGGGCTTATACATACACTTCCCACGACGAGACTTGCAATACAACTAGTTTATAATGTGTTTTCTAAACTAAAGATCAGTAAGTTTATCAATCAAAAAAATTGTTTAAAACTATTTACTTGCTAGACTTGCATAAGGGTTCGAGGTATCTCATGACAAGGCTTAAGGTGTTTCCTTACCTTGTAGCGAAACCATACTCTATAATTTCCTCTCGCAAGTTCTTGCAACTGCATGGTTATAAGCGAATGGTCTAGGGTTTGAATGACCTTTAATCTCTTTCTGAGCCACAACATGCTTCGGCATATGAGGCAATTATCGGAAGAACATGTGTCTTTTGACACATGTAGAGTACAATATAGGGTTTGGTCATTCTTTAATTTTTTCCGGCGATAAATATTATACTTCTTTATGTTTAAAAACATGATTGAATCGTCAATTTGATTAAAAGTGTATTGTCACTATTTTATACATATGTTGGTATAAAAAATTTAGTGATACACTATAACAAATCACTTAATTGAGTAAAGTTTTTTATTAAAACCTATGATACGAAGATGTATGCATGCTTCTTTGTACATATTTGATATACATGTTATTTGTCAAATATTATACCCTTTCAAACTAAGTCGTTGCCACCCAATTGTAAGAACACTTAAAATTGCCTTTTACTCTACGTGAGACATAGGTAAATTGCAACCCAAGGTGATCATTCACTCTTTGTGAGACATTGGTGTTATAATCATAGTTCTTTATTGGGCGGCTTAATTGAGTTAACCTGGTGAGATCTTTAAGCTCGAGGCATAGATGAGATAAAACATGCATACTTCACACTATTAGCTTGTACTCTAGTGTCATAAGTAAGTCCCATAATGATCTAGGAATTGCACTTGTAGTGAAAATATTGCTCGTCAATTACCTATTGAATTCATCATTGCTAGCAGATCAATTGATGTGATGGTGGGATGTCAATTAGTTTCCTACCCTTTTGAAAATAAATAGTTTATTAATTAAACCATGGGTAGTTAATTTTTAAAAGGATTATTTATCAAAAATACTAAAAATTGAAATTTGTCATTCTTTTAATAGTATTATTGCAAATTTAGACTGCAAACATGTTTGTTCATTTCTTGGAAAAAGACAAACCAAGTCTCCTTTCCTTGTAAGAAAGAAAGAGACTCATTCCTATACTTTTTCCTTGCTAAAAAATGCTATAATAGGCATTTAAAAAGGATTATTTATCAAAAATACAAAAAAAAATTGTGATTCTTTTAATAGTATTATTCCAAGTTTATACCGTAAACGTGTTTGTTTGTTTCTTGGAAAAAGACAAACCAAATCTCCTTTTCTTGTAAGAAAGAAAGAGACTCATTCCTATACTTCTTCCTTGCTAGAAAAAGCTATAATAGGATGATTGAATCATTATAATTCTAATCAAACTCATATCAAGCTTACACGGTTAAGTAGAATTGCCCAACTTATTATTTAAAGTAAATCTCATTACACTTGTTCGGTTTTGAAATTTGTTGAAACAAATAAGTCTCTTAGAAAACTTTAGGCAAGCAAAGCTTCTTATCGATACCCATTGTATCAGGCTTGAATTAATAAGATCAAAACAAGTGCTTTGTTTGCTTATCGTGATAAACATAACGCTACTTGCTTTCATCTAGTAGTAAGTATTAACCAAATTAAGGCGCTAAACACCCTTGTGGAATGGTAGGCCTATTATGGAAGAAATTGCATGCCAATTTTCAAGTTTACAAAAGTATGATGGCTAGTCCTCATCTATATGGTAGAAATTCATATACTCTCTATAATACCTAAGTAATTGTTATTTGTAGGCATTCAAAGTAAGAAGGAAAGTAAATAAATCGCTATTTTCTTTTTACTAGTGATGTTGTTAGGTCGATAAAGTATTGAATCACACTTGAATACGGTTTAAGAATAGTAGAGATAGTAAGAGAGGAAGCAAGACTTTCACAATTTTCAAATTTTATAAAAGGGAGAAATAAGAGGGAAAGTGAAGTTACAAAATGTCAAGCCTTATCCCCCTTCTCAAGTGAAGGGGTATTTATAGAGTTGGTGAACTCTTGTTTATTTTCTAGCCTACCATTCCTAAGAGTGATTAGTGAGATATCTTTATACTTCATCTCACTAATCTTTATTACATTTTCTATATTAACATAAAAACATAAACTAAACTATTTATAAAATTAATTAACCACCAAGTATAATTAATTAACACTTTTTAATCCTAACAATCTCCCCCTAAGGGTCGATTATTCTAGGCGTTCCCTTCTTTGCTATAGTGGTCTTCCATTTACATAGCTCTCCCAGTGTCTCATTTAATCATGATGCCTTAAACGTTCTTGAATATAATCTTCATAAAACATCATGTATTCTGCATCTTCTTTGCTGAGATATGGGTCTGCATAACCATGCTTTATATCCAAGTTAAACTTCTTTACCATCTTCAAAACCCTTTTAAGTGTTGCATCACAAAACTTTTGGAATTTCTTTGATATCAATTACCCTCTTTTCCTTCTTGCTATTTTCATAGATCAAGCCAACTACAAGATCAGAAGTCATGGTTAACAGTTTCTCTTCTTCAATACTAGGGAATGTTAGAGTTGGTGCAGTAAGATTGACTTTCCATTGATAACTTTCCAAGCCCAACTGATAATCATGAACTCTTACCCAGATGACACAACTTCTGATAAAGATAATCAATGACTTCAATAATCTAGTTTCCTGATAGTCTTTAATCTTTCCATTACTACACAGCCAATACATATCTTCAATGTCATTCTTGTGAAGATACTTGTAATCAGACTCTGTAAACTCTGAATACGTCCCATTAGCTTTTTTAACCATAATCCCCTCTATATATTATTGCCCATAACCTTGATTAGAAAGAACTCTGATCACATCTATAATCTTCTTTTCAGAGTAGACTTATTTAGGGTCATCTCTTTGCTTTAGTTTCCTTCTGATGTGAGCTTGTTGTGCCCATGGACTTTTCCAATGACCAACAACATATATTGCATACAGATTAAACCTCTTGATAGTCCTTTTTACCCATCTAGTGTTTAATTCTTCAAGGTTATTCTCTAGAAATGGAAAAGCATGAAGCTTGTGCAGTGATGGTATATATTTCCTTGTTTATAAGTTTCCATTTTTTAGATAGAAGAGATCTTAGTTAACTAAGCTCATTGGTGGAATCTTTGGATTTCTTACACAACTAAGAAATATTGGAGCTGGTTTCTTTAGAATATGTTCTGTCAAATATTCTTCATTGCTTTCCCAAAAAATCTGACTTTCCATGTAACTCTGCATTTGATCAAGATAATATTGATGTTCTTCAACTAAATCACATCGATTTCTCATCATAACAGTAAGAGCATTTTGCATTCATTGTAGATCATCAGTAGTCATTAATTTCCCAGATACTTCATCTAATAGTTCTGGTGAAACTTCTTCAAAAGGTACATCATCATCATCTATGCCTTGATCATCTTGCCATGCATCAAAATCCACTAGTTGTTCTTGATTACCTGAGTCAAACAGAAGATTCATCCATTTCTTGAGAAAATGATGATTCACATATTGTATACATTCCATGCTCAAAAGTCTTTTATCTTTTTGCACTGATCTCCCCCTCAGGACGAGCATCATCATCATGATGGTCTTCATGATCAAGAGTGTGAACAACAGCAACTCGACAAGGTTCAACAAGAGGAACAGGTTTCTCAAACTTAATCTTTAGTGACAAACATAATTCTAAATCAACATTATGTGCTTGTTCATCATCCTTCATCCTCAAGTATAGTTGGTGTTGAAGATCAGGGATGGAAAAACTAGCAGATGCAGTAGGATGCACATGAAGTATATGATTAGACATGTAGTTCCGTAAGTTTGAGTCAACCTATGAAGGAACAGTGTTAGCTACATCATTAGTAACATGAACAGAAAGTTAAGCCCCTATACTCTCTCGTTCCTTTTATATAACATCAGTAACCATGATAGCAATATCCTGCTAAACCTTTTGCCTTTCCAACCTGATTGCGTTAGCTACAACCTTTGGCATATTTTTCTTCACAATGTCATTAGTTGTCTTTTTGATCATTGGAGGAACTACGTTCTTTAGAGTCGCATGAACAGCTTCTGAAATTGCATTAAAATATTTCCTTGGCATGAACAATTGCTTCAAGTGTCTAAACATATAGCCGTATCATCTGCTCATTTTCTCAAAATGCTCTTGTAATGCTTGACACGATCAGTCTTAGGTTTTGGTGTAGAAGATGAAGGTTCGAAAGACGTCAATTCCTTGAGTTCTTCCTTATCCAAAGATAAAGAATCAGTATGAGTCTTAGGGGATCTAGGGGTTGTGGTGGAGGGTATATAACAACTTGAAATTTTCACCAATGTAATATCTCTCTGTTATATAATATATCACTTTTTCACGGGGAAATTTTTGCTTTAATCTCCTATTATGCAACGTAACTTGCATAACTAAAGTTAACGAGCTCACGCAATCTACCTATGACAATCATATATGTCAAGCAAACATCATAACATGTCAAGTCAATGACCTAATATCTTTTTATCACATACGTTATTCATTTAATGTAGATTTCTCGACATTAATATCAAATGAACATAAACCGTTAATATTTATGCCTAAACCCAAATTTTGGGTAATGTAGACATCTAATATGAATGTACAACTGATCAAAGCTTAAGTACAAGTAATATAACATCTCATTTCTATATGAATTCCCTCCAAAATAAGGTACAAGTCCTTTAATGCATAATGTACAAGTCATTAATGCATGATATCCAAAATAGCCGTTTTACCTCCGTTATTCTAAGTAATCTTGTATAATCTATCAAGTACAAGTTACAAGTAAGTCATGCACTTCATTTACATTCTATATTCATTTTCAATTCATGAAATTACAAGAAATCCAAGTAAGAAACCCTAACCCAAGCTAAATAGTAAACCGTGACCCATTTCTTGATTTTTATCCATTTTAAACCTCAACCACTACCCAAATAATTTGTAATAACATAAATTACAACATTATAAATAACATTCCATCATCATTTCATCATATTAACAATAAAGTACAAGAATTAAATCCAAGAAACCCTAATCGAACCCTAATGTGAACTTTTGACCCGTTTACTCGTTTTCACCCATTTTAAACCCGAACCACCTATCAAATCTTATTAATAACCCTTAATATAAGTCTTGTAATCCATAACATATCATTACTAATCAAATGTACTCGAAATCTAAGCTTAAAAAC
The DNA here is from genome assembly GCA_026074375.1 of Tanacetum coccineum. Taxonomy (NCBI): domain Eukaryota; kingdom Viridiplantae; phylum Streptophyta; class Magnoliopsida; order Asterales; family Asteraceae; genus Tanacetum; species Tanacetum coccineum. The sequence continues at coordinate 15,078 of BQNB010091379.1, forward strand.
CCAATTCGTGCCCTAATAAACCCGCGTACACCTTTTCTTTCATTTTGACCAATTTTAAAGTTAATTTTGCAAACAAGCACCACAATGATCAAGCTATTTCCTTCCCAACCAGCTTACAAGCACCTCTCCTAAATATCTAAGCCCCAACATGGTTGCTAAGAAGCCACATCTCCTCCCTTTGTCCCTAAGTATGTCGCGGCCTCCTACCACCACAAACAACCTCCACATCACTCTAGATACCACCATAGACCTCCCATGTCATCCCTAGACCTCCCAACACAGCATCTACAAGATCATGACACCTTGCACTCCTTCCCTTAGCCTCCAAGCCTTGTTCGAGTATAAATAGGGCTCGCATGCATTCATTCTAACTCACACCAACACATTTTCTTCTATAACCATCAATGGAAGCAAACCTATGATCAAGAAGGTCCCAAGAGTCCCCAAGAGTAGTAATCAAGAGAAGTAACCAAGTCTTGAAGCCCCGAAGCTCTAATTCTAGGCGTACGAGTGGAATTTGACCCATTTTTGAATCATCAAGCTCAAACCTAGGTTCTTTAAGCTCATAATCTGTTCTATAACTCTTATAATGTTCATATGATAATATACTCTTGTTACAAGCTTTTAACTTAAAAATCATTCGTTCTTGACTTTTGATCCAAAACGAACCCATGAAACCCTAATTTCGTGTTTTTGCTTAATCTATAAGCTAAACTTGTAAACTATCATTGTAATATATTGTAATAAGCTTATCTAACATTATAATAACCACTTTATCAAGTCTTGAAGGAATTTGAATTAAAAACCTACGTGTTTTTGTTTTAAAACCCTAATTCGACCCGTTTTGATTTCTAGCTTAACGAATTGTTATTTTAAACTTTCGTTATGTTAAACCTTCATATTTTAGCTTATATTAATAAGCTATCACCTGCAAATATCATTTGGAATCTTAAAATAAGTTTGCATGGCATTTTGGATTTGTTTTGCAAAGGTATTCCATGCAAGGGGTATATATCGTAACTTTCTAAAACTTATAACTAAAAGGGCTAAAAATGTCATTTTATCAAAGTTATAACTATAAGGGTCTATTATGTCACTTTCTAAAGTACAAGGTTTACTTTGTACATCTTTTAAACTAGAAGGACCAAACTTGTAAAAGTGAAAACTCCAAGGGTATATTTTGCCATTTTTCATTCTTAAGGGTCTAAAATGTAACATTTTGAAAAAGTATAAAATATGTTCAAAACTAATAAGACATATACTTAATTAACGTTTTTCGAGCTTGATCATTTACCAATATTGAAAAAAACGCATTAAAAACCGATTATGTTATAACTATTATATAATTCATCATCGATATGCTTTTAAAAATCCTGTCCCGAATCTTATCACAATACTAGGGAGCTTCATATTAAGGGGTTTTATCTTGGTATACGTTTGACAGAGTGTTAGGTTTACGATTTAAAGTTCCCTACTCCTCAAACGTTTTACTGAATGAGCCTCTGAATTATTGATGGCCCAAACGGTGATACAATACTCTATAACAATTCAATAAAAGATGATATTCATTATAATGTAAAACATATTCAATCAAACTAAGACTTGACATATTACCTCAGGTTGCATGTGATGAAGCCGTTACTTTCATTCCATATACCTTTGCTATCAATCAAATTTCCCTTACTGGTATGGGAGTTCATAGCCTCGCATTTCTATTTCAAATGTTTTATAAACCCGCGAGGGGGATACATGCTATAAACCATGAATGCAATTATTTATGTATGCTGTCCTGATTTATTATTGCCTAAGTAACTATTTTGCCTTTAAGTCCCTAATATCAAGAACCGTTAATTACTCTACGGAGTGAGCGCGAATGTTGTGAATAGATCTATTTGGGATTGGCCTCTCCGTTAGTGTACCCAGTCATATCAGTAACCAATTGCACACCATTAGAATATAACTACGGGTGTTTTGGCAAAGGCACCCGTTGGGGCTATAACGTATCAAATATATCCCAAGGCTTCGGATTCATGAGCTAATGTCAATAATATTTGTTTTATAACGGGTGTATAACAACGTAACCCAATATCGAAATTGCATTCAAATTATTTAACTTAAACCTATGAATATCACTCAACCTTTGTGTTGACTTTTTAGCATGTTTTATCTCAGGTAATTAAGAAACATATGGCACGGAGTGGCGAGGACTTGAAGATGGCAAAACTGTTATCATTCAAACTTTGTGTTTTAGATTTTGGGACATGCCTTTGTAAAACTCTGATTTTAATGAATGATAACGTATCTTTTAAAAACATCTCTTTTGAGTCATTTTCTATGATTGTTACTGTTGTACTATGAAGTAATACCCCAGATTAGCTTCTGCTGCTATATGTTAAAAATGGTGGTGTTACAGGGTGTATCCTTAATCTACACTATACCCTTCCCTTTCTTTCTTATCAAAGCATCCTCAGTTGATTCTTCCTCCTCTTCTGCATCAATAATTACAAATCAGCACTTTTCTTTACCTCTAAACTTTCTTTATGACTCCTGGGTTCTAACCTAGTGCTGGGATCCTCTTGGCTATTTAGAGTATCATCAAAAAATTGATTCTCATCTACATCATCATTTCCTTCAACAATTTTCTTAATTTCCTCATCAACCAAGTGCTCTTGGACTTTCTTAATATTCTGCTAAGCTTCTAAGTCCTTAAGACTTCTAGCTATAGCAATGCTCATTTGTGTTGCATCATCTAAATTTGTAACATCAATCTCAACAGTTGTAAGAATTGGTTGTTCAGGATCCAGTTGACTTCTCCACTAAATCCTTATTACAGTAGGTTTGCATTGAGCATGTAATTATCCTTTATGCTCAACAGGGTTAGGCGGCCTAGGGGTGCTAGGTGTTCCATGTGTTCCTTGGGTAGATTCAATCGGTTGTGACTTAGTCGTTAGAATATCTACCCCAAACTTTGAAGCATACAACTTGTAATACCTAGTAAGCTTCATCTCCTCCGTTAACATCCACTCCGGAATCTGCATTCCTAATTGTTTCATGTTCTTCCCAGAGTTGAAAATTGATTTAACAAATTCATCATTTTCAATTATGTGATAATGATCATTAAGCCTCTTTAGGATGTTGGGATTCTCAGTCATAAGGTGACGAATGATGATCTTTTTGAATTGTGGGTAAGGAATTACTGCTGTTTGATGCAAGTATGAGTAGTGTAATCCTTCCCAAATTAGTATAACATAATCCACATGCACATTGTTAACAAAACAATAGAGCATCTACATTATCTGAAATGGTGGTTGATCAATACCCGTCACACTTGTAGTTAAGCATGTAGAGAAAATTTTCCTGAGTGTCTACCATAGTTGAGATAAGTCCTTTGTAGCAAACTGTCCAGGAAGACGAATTTGTGTAGCATAACCAAGTTCATTGAGGCAAAATAGAAGCATTACTGTGAAAGTAGGAGGTTCAATAAATCTAGCATGGTTGTTGTCAGTAGTTTGAGGCAATTGAAACATACGTCTTAAGTCATCTACTAAGAACGTGAACTCCTTTGTATCAATGAAGAATATGAACCTTTCCTTATAATCATCTAATCTGAGAGTATGCCAAACTTGCTGAATATAGATCCATAGAATTGAAGCAGATGCAGTCAATGCAAAGCGTAATGGATGTTGTGTAAGAATGTTTCCAAGAATCTTGCTAAATGGTGGACATGATGGATTAACAAGATTAATCTTCTAATTTGCCTCTGCCAAACCGTATTGCTTGTTTGGTGGCATAAGTAGATCTCTTGAAATGATTTGTTGTGGTTGTTGTTGAGCCATAATGAATTCTAAATGGTTTACAAGAATGTGTAGATAAAAAACAATTTATTAAAAACATTTTTGTCTCTTTTCGCTCTGTCTGTTTTATATGTTCGAGCAATTATTTTTGAACATATTTTTGATCAGTTTCTTTCTCATGTGCTTATTTCTTGCTTTTTCGAGCACATTCCATATGCTTTATTTGCATTACTCTTTTATTTCACTTTGTATGTTCTAGAAATTCTTTTTCGAACATACTTTTATTTGCTTTTTCGCGTATGGGTTTTATCACTCTTTCTGTTTGAGTTTCCTCACCAAAAAGCTTTGTGTAATGATACTCTTTCAAGAATAATAAAAATAAACTCTGATTTTGAATAATACTATGTTTTGGAAAATTTAAGAGTTATCATTCATATTCTCAAAATCCTTTTGTGAAAAAGTACCACGTTGACATCACAATTACAACTTCTTGATAGAAAATAAGATTTCACTAAAAAATCATCTGTTTATGTTTTCAAATACTTTGAAATGAAGAATATAGCTATAGAACAAAAATATCTTATATTTTAATTGAATAGTCACTAAGCCGCTACCACATTCTATCCTTTAGAAAACGGTTGAAACCGGATACAACTTATACCATTAGGTCAGTAAGTCGTTACCACATTCTAAATTCTAGAAAACAACCAAAACCGAATGTAACTTAGACCATTAGCACAACTGAATATAAAAGAACTTGACATGAGCTGTATTAATCATTAAAACATTTGCATTTGGATTTTGAATCCTTTTGAAAACTCTAGTGACTTTATTATTTAAGAAACATGAGATACTGATCCGTCTACAAACATTCGAGTATTATTCTTGTTTTTGCATACATATCAATTCATATCATCATGATCATTCATAAGCACATTTAATGAAAAACATAGGTAAAGTTCAACAAATTCTTATATGGAAACTGGATGGTCACCAAGTTGCTAGCGATTTCTATAAATAGAAAAACAGTCAGAACTAGATACAACTTAGATCTCAATGAATTCTTGAGAGAATAACGATATTCCATATAGAAAAACGAAGGTTTAACTATATTTATCATTCCACGAAAGCAGTTAAAGCACGTAAGTCTAATTCATTGCAAGTCCAAATATTAACGCATTTCATTTTCAATTAAGCCCAATCTTAGCAGAATTTCATTTTTTGGCAATTCTTAACCGAATTTGTTCAATGCTAACCGGAATTGAACTTCTTATTTTTGTAATCGAATTTGTTATGTATGCATTTAATTTCGATTAGACTTCAATTTATGATAAGTCCTATCTCGTATTAACAGTTTTATTAACCAAAAATGACTTCATCTACAACCAAAAATAGTGTTCATCATATTTGTTAACCGAAAACAATCTAAGGACCACAAATAAGTCACAACATTCACTTAATAAGATTTCTATAAGCATGTAACATCTATTCATAAGTCCTAAACATCTTAATCAATCATGGATGTTCAACCATAAATGGTACACTCAACCGAAAATGGTCAAATTAGGCACAAAAATGAATTAAAATACAATTAAGCATATGCATACATGTTTATATACATCTACGAAACCCTAAAACGTTTAATTTCAAAAACCCCTAAATTTGATAAACTCAATTTAGATTAAATTTGAAATTTGGTCAACTAGAACATCACACAATCAATTAAAATAAGATGTAGATCGTGTTATGCTTACGTTTTGATTAGGATTTCAGTTGCAATCATTATTAGATTCGTGATTAAGCACAACCGAAATTGCTATAGAAATCCTTAACCGAAAATGGTGTTTATAGAGAAAAATGATAATGAAAAATGAAAATTAAAAAACCTTTTATACCCCTCTATTTTGGTTTGACCAAGGGTTGACCGAAATTGAGACTTTCCCTTTTGTGCATTTTTAGTCCTTGTAGTTTTTAAACCAAATTTTATAGTTTCCATTTTCTCATTTTTTGCCCCTCTATGATCCTAGAATCGGCAAATCTTCTATCCATCTCTCGCAACCCCAACAACAACAACACAACAACACCAGAATCCCAAGATTAGCAATATGATATAGCGAAACCCTAATCGCTTAGGGCTTCAAGCAACGATCAAAGCGCAGCTAACCCACCTCCATAATCAAATCACAAAAAGAAGATGGTTTCCAGCACACAAAAACGTGATAATTATGAGAAAATCATTTCCAACAACAGCAAACCCTAAAAAAGGAAACTAATCACAACCCTAAACAACCTAATCAGCAAACCAAGAGAAGGACACGTTTTTTCAATGAAACAATGACTAACACAAATCAAACAAGGCTCAAAGATCAGTTTGATTCAAGAAAACGTTTGGAACCCTAAAGGAAAACCAAAACGTGACCCTAAAAACAAACCAAACAGCAAACCAAGAAAGATGTTGTGATAGATCAAAGATTAAAAAGAAAAAACAAAATCAATTCAAGGTTTAAGGATCAGAATGAAAGAAAATTATGATCTGAATATGATTTTAGGGTGGCGGCCAGAAATCAACATCTTAAACTTTGAACACATTATTTTTGAAAATTGGTCACATAGTTCAGGTGTAGTAGACGCAAAGATTATATCATCAACATAGATTTATACCAAGAGAATATCTTTGCCTTGTCGTCTGAAGAACAATGTGGGATCCACGGTTCCTTTAGAGAATTCCTAAGAGAGTAGAAACTTCGACAATAGATCGTACCATACGTAAGGAGCTTGTTTCAACCCACAGAGAGGTTTCTTAAGCTTGTATACATGATTCGGATTGTCTTGATCTACAAACCCGTCCGGTTGGTTGACATAAACTTCTTCGCGCAGAATGTCGTTCAAGAATGCTGTCTTGACATCCATTTGGTAGCCGATCATATTCATGTGAGCATCATATGCAAGGAAAATTCGAATAACATCAAGTCTAGCCACTAGAGAAAAGGATTACTCAAAATCAATTCTCTCTTCTTGACGGTAACCATGAGCAACCAAACGAGCCTTGTTCTTTAGAATTCCTCCTAATTCATCAAGTTTTACCTTGTAGATCCATTTTAAAGTAATAACCATCACTTTATCTGGACGAGAAATGAGTTCCCAGACTTTAAGACGTTCAAATTCATTAAGCTCCTATTGCATTGCTTCAATCCAACATGATTAAGTTAATGCGTCTTTATAGTTCTTTGGTTCAACTGATGTGAGAAAGGCATCGTAGTAACAAAATAAGGCTTGTTCATGGAGTTGGAGTCTTGTGGAAACATGTCTTTTAAGTTCACCAATGTTGTTGTCTAAAGGATGATCCTTGGTCTATTTGATAACGTATTTTGAGTTAAGAGCAGCAGTGTGCATAATGGTGGGAATAACGTCCGAAGAAGAAGATGCTTCAGAGTCGTTTTCTAGAATTAGAATGCCAAAGAGTGGATCGGTATTCATGTGTGCAACATCTAAGTCGTGATTCTCTTTTTCAACATCGTTAAAAATGACATGAGATTAAGTTTTGGATGGTGTTTGTGAGTTACTAGG
>BQNB010091380.1:0-26889 GCA_026074375.1 Tanacetum coccineum
GTTAGAGTGGTTTAAGATGTGCAATGTGGTATATGTTCTCATATGTGAATTATGATTGAAATGGGTAATCTTGGATGTAATTACAGCTAATCAAAACACAAAAGATCTATACAGTCTGCTAGCTGGGAATAACCCATAATACTTAACAGGCTGCATAGCATAGCTACAACATAACCAATCTAGGAACTGCTACCAGCCTCTCCTGGTGCATCAGGCTGTGACGGACCTTCTACGGGTCCATGATGCCTTTGAAACTCGACCATTTGTGTATGTAGTCCTTTCAGCAACCTCAATATCTTAGTCAACTGAACCTGTCTCTTGTGGTCTGATGCCAATAACTCTGAAATCACCCTCTGTCTCCTGTGATCTGCTGACTGTAACTCTGAAATCAATGCACTCTGTGCCACTACTGTAGTACGTAATGACATAACATCTGAATGTGCATAGTCGCTAGAATCCATGGATAGTCCCCAAGCCTCACGAGCCATCTTAGCCTCTCTCTCTATCATTACTGCTAAACGACGATGAACAGGCCTATCCCTATATAACAAGTTGACTCGGCCTCTCAGTTGATACCGGTCATCTTGAGCATCCTCCATAATACCATACATGCAGGTAGTCTCATCCTCAACAATGGTAGCAAGATCGATAACCCTCTGATTGACCCCCTCTACGGTGGTCGATGCAATCTCATCGATGGCTCCTACCAGATCATCCCATGTATCTGTAATGTCATAGTCTAACTCCCCAGACGTCGAACATCTAGGAGGGACATCAACTACATCGAAAAATCCATAAAGGTCCTCCCTTGCTATGGAATAAGGGTCGTCCCTCTCTATGGTAGGTCTATCCTGCCTAGCAGCACCGGCTGCTGAACTCTCCGCGACCTCATGACTAGGGCTGGGAGAAGCAAAATGTACCCTCTTCCGAAAAGGTAAACAACTCTCGGGAATCTCAATATAAGTAGGGCTATTGGGTGGTGGGGATGGTATCTGTGGTAATGGAGTAAGTGGTGATGGTGGTGGGGTGGTTAAGGCAAGAAGTCTCTCGACCTCTTCCCTAGGAGGAAGTGATATGGATGGCTCATCTCGGATAGATATCCTGGTGGTCATACGGTACAGGTGGGACAAAGTCGACCGGAGCTGGGTGCTCCTCCTCCTCCTCCTCATCATCATCATCATCATCCCTGTCAGCAGGGTAGTCAGCTAGATCCTCCTCGGGATCTCCTCTGGATCAGACTCGGGAATGTATCCTGGTAACTCAGCAGTAGGTGAGGTAGCAGCATGCAATGGATGTTCCTTGGCTAGAAAGACATCATCCTCGGGTGGTATATACTCTAGGTACATCTGTCTGGTACCTAAGGTAAATAAACGGGTGAGGGTGGTTCCTGCTCTGGCTCCTCCAGGCCAGGCACGTAGTCTGGTGATGGTGGTCCCTCAGGGCCAGGTATGTAGTCAGGCGACGGTGGAACCTCGGGCCAGGTATGTAGTCAGGCGATGGTGGAACCTCGGGTCCAGGTATGTAGTCAAGCGATGGTGGAACCTCATAAGCAGCCATTATGTAAGCATATGGGTCCTCTGGCATAATGGGTGGTCCATCGACTCCTGGTGAACCAATGTCTGAATCGTCCTCAACTGGAAAGGATACTGATGTGTATGTAACTGTAGAATGCTCAGAATTGATCATGTAATATCTGAAATCAAAAAATTGGCGATTAAGTATGCTAATATAAGACTCCTTATTGTAATTACATTATATTTAAATGTATATCAATCTTGAATATCAATTCATCATGCAATCTAGCCTAACGACTAATGCCTAATTTGTGTATGTATGTCCCGTGAAAAACCCCTTTTGTATATAAGCAATGTTTGAAAATGGTTATAGTCCAGCAAAAACATTTGACCTGGTTCTCTATAACCTTGGCTCTTGATACCAATCTGTAACACCCCCAAATTGGGTCACAGCGGAATAAGGGTTCGGGGCGTGTTACTTCTCAGATCAATAACACAAGATAATATTTTAAGACACTGAGCAAAAAAGTCGTTTTAAAATGATACCTTAGATTTATTAAAGTATGTGTTACCAAAAGCTGAAGCTTTATTAGTTTTACTTGTTATTAGTCAAAGACTTTCCGCCCATTAAACAGATTTACAAAATATAATGCGACAAAAATAATTTAATGCATGACTTCAAAATATAACACCAATGGAATACCTTCCGCCACCTCAGTGCTTAATGACCTCCTGAAAAACATTGCATTTAAAAACGTCAACATAAAGTTGGTGAATTTCATAGGTTTATGTAAATGTGTATGCAGGACCGCAAGACTTTCCCAGTGATAATGCAACAGATGCAGACATCACAAAATGCAATTTCGTTTGGCTAATGGCTCATGGACACCGAAGCTCGACTATAATGAATACAATATATAACTATTGTACATTGCCCGTTATGATGTTTAACAGTAAAATCCACAGTATCGACATGATATACGTTCGTTTCCAGTGATAGCTAGTCACCCGAACGGGGAGGTCAATCCCAAATAGATCTATCTATAATCATTCGCGCTCACATTCCAGTAATTGACAGTTCATGATTCATGGGCATAGTGGGTTATCGCTACTTAGGCAACACGTAATCATGATAAAATGTACACCTGCGTCCAATTTGTAAAACATGCATATGTTTCTCACCCCAAAAACTTGTAATTTAATAATTGTAAAACATGGGGCTATGAACTCACCTTGAGTGAGTAAACTGATAAGAAAAATCATAGTAAAAAACGAGTCACGCTAACGCTCTGAATGCAACCTAGTTAATATAGGTCTGAATCAGTTTCAAGTTCGTTGTCTTTCAACAAAAACTGTATATAATTTATCTAGTTATATCGTACGATCGTTCGGGCTATCATATTTTAAGAGGTCATGACATGACGTTTACGAGGTTTAGGACCTTTAAATCGAAATCCAACTAATCGTCAATACGCCATCCGAAGGAAGTCATTATGAATTCCCTAGTAATATAGCCCTTTCAATACTAATAACAAATATATTCTATATAGCTATTTCACCATCTAATCGTTTACATGAAATGTATTTATAATGTTAAAAGCTTTATAATTCGACTTTAGCAAAATGTCTTTAAACTTTGTGTTGTAAGTCCGTTTCTCACGTTTCTACGCCACGCTATACGTATTTAAGAAGAGTGATCATAAAATAACCTTTTTAGGTTTTGAGATTCTGTGATGAATGTGTTGTACTGTTCATATCAGCTATAAAATCGTTTTTATACTTTTAATTAAACGTAAAAACGTTTTAGTCGTATCTTATGCGTTTATATGCTCCTTTTTACGATTCTTTCGAACACGTTCTCGTAATTGAAAGTTTTATCATATTATTGATGTTTACAAAGTATAAGTTTCTGCCATGAATAGTAACTTTTTATAAAATTTGTTTTATAAAGTATTTAGCGTCGTAAACTCGTAACTAGCGTATCTTCTTCGTTATTAATCGTTTTTCCGAGTTTTCTTATCATTTTGGATCTTATGAGATGTACTATATTTATAAAACATAATATGGCTACTTTCAATATATCGAACAAAACAGGAAGTTGAAAGTTTTGTGATTTAGACTGTTTTAAACTTGATTTTTGTTCCATTAAGATTAAACCTTATTACAACTACTTCACAACATTTCTATCTTATGTTTTACATATATAAAGTCCATTAGATCATACTTTACTCAAGTGTGTTCAAGATAACAAGTTTAACTACCATTTTCACTTGTAACTCATAAGTTAACTTTAGAAACCCTAATTTGCTCATAAACATGTTTATACTTAAACAACATGTTAAAACACTTATACATCCATTTTAACATCATATTAGCATTCCATGTGGGACAGGTAAAATAAGTTCACAAATATTAATCATTTAGTAAATATTTTCATTTTACATATAGTCAAAGTATCCTAAATGGTGATTTAGCTAGATATAAGTATTTGAACACATAAAATCTTAGGTATGTTTGATTTAGCTTTTAATATCCTTGGGTGGATGGAGTTTGAAAAGAATAACAATCACCACCCTTGTGATTAACAACATTGGCATTGAAAAAATATAAGGTGAAGTACACTATCTTCAAACCAAAAACCCTATCTTGCAATATCTGTTAAAAACCCGTTCAAAGCTTAACCAACCCTTCAATTCTTTTTAGAATACCTTAAGTATGTTATATAAACACTAATATGGTGAAAGAAAATCAAGCTATGGATTTGGTTTGGAGGGTGTTTCATGCCGTGGGTTTTAAGAGGTCGGAGGTAAAGTGTGTTTGTGATGTTCTTTGGAATGATTGAATGTATGAGATTTTCTATCACAAGTGCACCCTTATTTATACTACTAGGAAGATATTTTGAAGATATTTGATGTCAAGTTGATTCATGCAAGGTGGCAAGGCTTGTTGAAGAAGGTTGAAGCTTATCTTGATAAGATATGGCTAGTCATGAGAGTAAGTTGATGCAAGATGCTGTATGAAGTAGTTGTGGCAGTATCCTTGGTCAATCTTATCCATCCTAGTCATATTACCACGAAATCATAGTTGTGTTAAGTTAGGCGATATGTTTTGATCTTTTATTAATGATACTGCAATATATTAAGTATAATGTAGGGATAGATTAATTAAAATGTATAACTTGCACATGGTATAGTTTGATTTGTTTATTTCATGAAGAATATGTATAATGTGATAAATACTTGAAGTTTTAAATAAACTTTAAGTATTGGGTACAAATTTTGGGTATTTGATGAAGCGTAGATAAGTTAACGTGCTTCTGGGAAGGCTTAAACGTATTTTATCGCGAAACGTAAACACTTAACGTAACCAATAAAAACTAAAATGTGCAATGATAATAATTATCACTAACATAAATCAGATAACACTTGCTGATGTAATTATTTTAATTGTTTAATGCCCGTTTACATTGAATGATCATTTTTAGTTTACGCGATTTAGCTTAACGATTACGATTTAAAAGCAAACGCGTAAAAACCTAAAAAATAATTAGTGGATTACATAATGTCGTACAATGACCTAAAACACGAGGTGTTATAGTTTACGCTTGTTTGATGTGTGATTGGTGAAGATTGCTCGTTGTCTGGTTTATATTAAGGGTTTCGGCTGTGGTACTGTATTGTTTATACACAACTGCAGCAGAAAAGGATGTTATGAAGAGATGATTTGTTAGAGTGTTCATGGATTGGGATTAGATTATGTTTCTTGCTGTATGATCGTGTTTTGGTATGATGAAATTATGGAAGATATAGCGATATTGTATAATGGTCGATATACAGGTTGTTCAACATTATATGGAGACAAAGGCAGATTTTTTTAAAAATGAACATTAGTGCTTGCTGTGTTTCGGTCATGGTTAAAACTGTTGCGTTGTTGTTCAGCTTAAAAGGAAAATTTAATAGGTATTGAACGAGTTTCTTTTAATTGTATGTTCATAGTATTCATGTTGATATTAGGCCTAGTGATGATAAGGTTAAAACGATGGCAACAGGTATGGGTGTCTGGGGTTCATATACCTACTGTTGTAAAATTATATCTATTGAAGATTCTCGTTTGATTGTTACTGTTTGGGATTTAAAGGAGAATTCAAATGATTACAAGCTTTTTTTTTTTTCATGGTGTATATTTGGTTACGAAATTTTTATTTATCCATCTATTTGACGGTGAAGTGGGAATCATTTAGGTTTGTGTTTTTATTTCATGGTTTAAATTGGTTACGAAGATTATTATTTTTCATCTATTTGACAGTGAAGTGGAATTATTTGGGTTTGTGTTCTTATCATATCTCGAATGGCTGACTACATTTGGAGATAACTTGTTTGTGCGTTCACGATATGACAAAGAATTGACAAATCTAGCAAAGGTGTGTGATTTTTCTTATGGTGGTCAATGCTCACATTTGCTATCACTTTGGTTATGTATTCGATAGAAGATGGGATAAATTGTCAAGGGTTGCGGTCTCCCTATACATTGGTTTTGGGTATACGTTCAAAGTCACGTGGATAGTGCAAGACATAAGTCACAAGTTTTGGTTATTATACTTCAGCATCAAGTTCGTTATACTTAGTTTTCTTCATCAGTGATCATTACATAGAGCTTACAGAATTGAGATTTAAGAAAATGGGTTTACTTTTGGTAGTTTCACCCCTGGGGATGCTTAATGTTTAAAGTGTTTAACCATTTATTTGCTACATTGAGGTGAAGGTTTTTACTACTGCTAGTTGTTACTACTGCTAGTTTAAGTTTCTACTGCTCAAGTTCATTTATCTTAAAGGCGCGTCATGGAGGGTAATTTGAGTTGTTGGAAGGCTGAATTAGAAGTGTGATAGTGGTTCGTAGTTGTGAAGATCAAAGTTGCATACTTTAGTCTCCTATTTGATATTGACAAAAAGGGGAAGAAGATTTGATGATTTGCCAACTTTGGGTAGACTGGGGATAGTTTAAGGGGAAGTTTCATTCGTATATTAACTTCAGGGGAAGTTCGTGCTTATTTGGGTTTGTCATTATCAACTAGGGGAAGATTGTTAGGAATTATATTTGAGTTGATAAGACAAAACAGAATGAGCAAGAAGGACTTAAAGAAAGACCTAAATCGACAATAAGAGATTCTTCAAGCTGGTGGAGTATATTCTACAAAAGATGGAAGATATCAGAAGATACTAAAAGATATGCTCAAGAAGAATAAAAATAAAGATTAAAAGATTTAGTTTCCTTATTGTATCTATTATGTTTCCTTGTAAACCTAGATATCTCTAGTATATAAAGAGATACATGTTATAGGTTTTAGATATCCAGAAAAGTATGTGTACACAAAGTGTTAGAGATGTAGACGTCTACAGAGTTGGTGTAGCCTCAAGGTAATCAAGTAAAATTTTCCTTTTTAGTCCTTCCATCTACTTTCGTATGGTTCTCGAATGATGAAATTACTCGCGTTATGAATTTAAGTGAATCAATCCCCCAGTTATCCCCTTCGTCCAATATTTCATGGCTTCAGCCTATCATGGATTCGGGATAGAATTTACAAAAGAATTTCTCCACTAGCTCTTCCCAAGTGGTAATTTTTCCTTCCCCCTCATTTATCCACCATTGTCTTGCATCATCAGCCAGTGAGAGAGGAAAAACCTTCATTCGTAGTCGATGGGAGTCCACACCAGGAATTTTGATTAAATTAAGTAATTCAAGAACCTTGGCAATGTGGTCCACCACGTCTTCATCAAAAATTCCGTGGTATGCATTATTTTTTAATTCATTCAGAAATTCCTTGCTGAGTTCAATATTTATATCGTCGTCGGTATTTGGTTTAGTAGGATTTGATTCAGCTTGAGCATTTTCCATGTATTTCTTTAAAATTGGTTCTGCCATAGTTCTTGTAGTATCTTCTTCAATCAACTAGCTCTGATAAGTATGATCTGTCACAAAGGTAAAAATATCAGCAGGATTTGCTCTGAAGAAATATAGAAAATTAAGCACGGAAATCAAACACGGAAAATTTAAGCTTCTATCAATACGCCGTATTCAATGGATCTGAATACGTTGTATTAATCTTTTGAACGAATACCATGTATTAGACAAGAAAGTTGGATACGCCATATCTAATGAAAGTAGATATGTCGTATCAGGTTATCGACCAGAACAGTGTATTTAGAAAACAATTAAACAAACAAACAACTAAACTAATAAACAATTAAACAAACAAATATATAGAATTATACCACTAGATCTCCGAAGGGATAGGATAATCTAATGTTATAAACCAAAATATCAATATTAAAAATAAAGATTTAAATTTTTACTCTCTGGCAACGGCTCCAAAACTTGATGTGTCGTTGTGTGGTTGTTAACCCACTTACACTTGTTGCTGCTAAAAGACAAGCAACGAATGTTAACCCACTTACACTTGTTGCTGCTACTCAATAACCAATTTACCATACTTAACCAAAACCTACTTACTACACTCAAAACTCATCAACCAAATCACATGCTGCTGCCAGGAGCAAAGCAAAAGAGATTGCTAAAGCTCCTTCTCCACCATTTGAGTTAGATCATGAAGTCAGTGACGAAGAAGAGACTCCATGAGATAAGGAAATTCAAAAGCTAATGGAATTAATCTCTACATCCTTTAAGAAAATATTAACCTACCAACAACAACCTCATAACTTCATCAAACACCAGGAATAAGAATGTTGAGAATACTCTAAGAACTGAAAGAAGAACTGGGTATGACAGACAGACTGGGCAGTATGAGAATTAGAGGGCTGTTAATGTTGCTGGGAGTAGGGAAATTATAGGAAGTCAGATGGTGCAACAACCTAGGATTTAGTGTTTCAACTGCAAAGAGTTTGGGCATGTAGCTAAGGAATGCAAGAAAGCAAAAAGGTCAAGGGATTCTTTTTATCATAAAGAAAATATGCTGATGTGTTAGTGTCAGTTCAGTGACCCATTCAGTCTTGTTAGATTTGAACATAAAAATCGCTAAGTATAAATTGTCTTTGCTAAAAATAGTTTAGCACTAACTCCTTCAGAGTTCTTAGAAGACCAAAGATGTTTTAACTTTAGTTCTTGTAGCGGTTTAGCGACTGAAGAACAAGGCGGAAAGCCTAAAAAGAATGAAAGCCTGAAATCCTACATGCATGAACTTCTAAAAGACTAGAAGGGCCTACGCGTAAAAAAAGCTCCCCAGTCAAGCTTTAGTCTATCCCCTCACCCGAGCTTTCGTCTACCCGTTATCCTCAAGCCATCGACAGTAATAGACTTCAATCTCCTAACAAGTGTTGGCTTTGGTCTCCTTTTGACATGCCCAAACCATCTCAATCGTCCTTCTCTCATCTTGTTAATTATAGTCGCAACTTAAAGTTCTTGTTGATCCCACTTCAATAGATCGAATTCCTTAAGCTTGTTTAAAGTTTAGTTATATTAGATAAATCTAACACAATTATAAAAAGCTTTGTTTGAATGTATTAAAGATTATGCGGAATCTAATCTTTAATATTAAGAAGAATTATCAATGAAACAGTAATTCAATGAACATACAATTCAACAAATAAGCTCCAATATTATTAATGATAATAATACGAATACTCTCAAAGTATTAGGGTTACAAAGACCTTGAAGCTATGAATTATACGTCTAAGATTGATTTTTTGTTTTGGTACGGGTTTTGATACATCAAACTCTATGCCCTAGGACCTACTTTTATATACCAAGGAGTCCTACTCGGCTAACAATACTTTCTTAAGTATCTAAAATCTTTTCTATAAACAACTAATACATATCATATAAGCAGTACTAACTAGTAGCATTAACTTCAGCTGAGCAGTCTTAACTTTGTACTAGCAGTAGTAACTTTAGCTGAGCAGTCTTAACTTTGTACTAGCAGTAGTAACTACTTAGCATATCTCTTTGAATTCTCTGAGCAGTACTAACATTCACTAGCAGTAGTAACTTTGTACTAGCAGTACTAACTGTGTACTAGCAGTAGTAAACACTTAGCATATTTTCTTTGAAGTTCATGAGCAGCACTAAATTCCAGTCGGGGGGATGAGAGCATTTTAAAAACATAGACAGCAGTAATCCAAACAGCATCAAGAAGACTTTTAATCCCAACAATCCTCCCTTAAACTTGATATTCTTCTTCAAAATCATTAAGTTTCTTCATTTAAAGCTTCATCAACACCAGGAGGATGCTTTCAAATATATTTTTTACTTCTTAAGCTATTTTATGATCAATTTACACAGCTGATAAGCCATTTCACTTTCATAATCAATTTAAAGCTTCTTTCCAACATCATTGAAAGTGTAGGTGGTGTAAGAGGATACTTCTTCTCTACCAACATGTAAATCTGCATAGATGCATCTTCTAAGGATTGCACTCCACAGGAGTCATACAACTTCCATTCCAACACTTTGTATCCTTGTTGCAGCTTCCATACTTCATCTTCTACATGTGGTTCAAACATTATTTTCATATCATTCCATAACAGATAATCCATGCTTTCCACTGGTCTTGTTGATCCATATCTAGCTTTTACCAACTTGTACAAGTCTTCTAAAATGTTCTCTTTCAAAAAACTTTTAAGCATATGACCTAAAGATCATTACATTTGTGACTTTCTTTCAGCTCTTATTATTTGTTAATAGCTTTTCGTTCATTCTTTGTGGGATCTTCCAGATCAACATTCCTTGGAGATTAAACAGCCAATAGGAGTAGCATCAATTTTACCTCTTCTGCATCTGGAAATGATTTCCAAACACTGTTTAAGCTCTATTGTTTCTTTGTCATCATCTACCTTTTGCTTTTTTCTACTCTTTGTATCGTTCTTCTCCTGCTCTATTTTCTTTGCCTTCTACCAACTCTGTTCTAAAGTCTTCAAATGTATTTACCCTTTTGAATGCTTTGTCAAACATCTCTTGGATAGAATCAAACCCTTTTGACTTCAAATCTTTGAGCTTGTATCCTTCCATGTTCTTTAGGTAAGTACACATTATCTGTCTCTGTTGAGCTTTTGTTGGTGATTTGTTTCTTTTCTTTTTTGCTCTTTTAGCTGCAAAATGATTTCTTCTTTTCTATAAGAGTTGTTGAAATAATGTAGCCTTTTCTTTAACAGATAACTTTTCTTGTTCTTGTGCTTGCAATCTTTCAACCAATTGATGATCAGCATTAATCTTTGCTTTTGATTATCATCCCATTCTTCATCTTGGCATATTGGCTTCGTCTCTTTTTCAGCTTTCTCTCTTGCAAGTCTTTCTTCTTCATCAAATTTAACTTGTAAACTTTAAAGTAGTTTCTTCATCAAAACTAATTTGATCTTTCTTCTTCATAGGCTTCACAGGTTCTTCTATCATTTTGTCTGTGATTGTTGTGAAGAAATTGTTGTTGTTGTTGTAGATTTACCAGGCTCTTGAAAAACAATCCCTTTCACCTTGGGTTTTAAAGTTTTTAATGCTTCAAGTGCTTGAGCCAAAGTAATTTCTTCAGTAGTTATTGTAACAGTTGTTGCAGCAGTACTAACTTGAGCAGCATCAACTACTTCTTCAACAACATTTTCATTTTGCCCTGACAACAAACACCTCCTCACTACCTAAAACATTCACATCAAACATCTCTTTATCAGCATCATCTTGAACACTAACTAGGGTAATTTCTTCATCTGCATCAATAGCATTAATCCTCCCCTATTTGGATGCATCCTCACCTAAACTTTCTTCATCTCTAGAGGATTCTACCCTAGCTGTCAAACCCAATTTGTATAGTCTCTTCAGCTTATGAGTTCTTGAACTTCTTTTCTTTTCAAGCTTATTGACCCTCCTTTTCAATAGCAATCTCTTTATCTTAAGTGATCCTTAGTCCTCTCCAAATCAAGAACTCTTTGTTGTAAAGTGCTACATAGTGCTATCAATTCATCAAGTTTAAGTCTATCCTCATCTCTTTGAAGTATGTTACCTCTTGCGAGCAGTGAATCATTGGAATGTTTAGATACATTCTCAAACTTAGTTTGAGCAATAGTATCCCCCGTGGTTTCTTGGCACCTGGGACCACCACCTGAATTAGTTTCTAAGGAGCTAGATTCATTAGGTGTTGCCTTGGATCGGTCTTTATTGCTTGTTACCACTGTCCTGCTCTGCTTCTAAGCTAGAAGCAGTAGTGGCAGCCCTCACCAAACTATCACCCAACTCCTTATGGATAGCCTCATCTACAACATTTTTACTAGGATCACTAGACTGAGGTACCTGAGTGTCCTTTCTAGGCTTTCTAGGTTTTTGTATCTTTTAAGGTTGAGTTGATGGTTGTAAAATAGTGGGTGTGTGATGGGGATCAGTGGACATTGCTGAACCTTCACCCAATTCAGATTGGTTTTGTACCACCATTGTTAGAAATAAAGGTGTTACTCTACCAGAAAAACCTTTGCCTAACCTTCTTATATTACAAATTTTTTAGTGTGAGGGGTGCACTAAAATTTTCTCTATGAGTTCGGCAACCCCATCAATTGATTATCTAACGAAATTCTTGTACAACTTGGATACAATCAAAAAATTTCCCAGACAAATTATCCAAGTTTCTAACCATACTTTCAAAAATGTATTTTAAAAAATTGAACTTCTGATTTGTAGCTAAGCAGATAATTGCAGATGTCATAGTACTACTAAACTCATTCCATGCAGTAGTCTTTGGACTTAGACATTGTAAAATAGTATGAATCAGAAATTTCCATTATGGGGAAAAGAATGGCTTATAGAAAGTTAGCTTTTGTGAATTTTTCTCATACCCCACCAATGCAAGTTGTTCAAAAATAGTAGAATTTGGCAAACAATCCACACCTTCCTCATTTGCTAGTTGAAGATCTCTTCTAACATTACATTCAGTGATAATTATCTTCTTGCCATCTACTAGGGCATGTAACTGTACTTCCCCATTGATAGTTTTGGCCACGACAGTAGACCAGAACTGTTCGATACAGAACTTATATTTGTGGGATTATCGGTTAATACTTACCTTTTACGGTGTGCCATTCAGAAAATCACTATTTGTTCAAAAACCATAACTTTTCTGCAGGTTTAGACAAAAAACGCGCCATATTTTGGTATCTGCACTTTGTTCGCCATTTTGTGGTGAGTTTTGATAATGGTTGATAAACAATTAAGTTTGGGTTTGTGATTAGATGAGTTTACGAAGTAGGATATCGATTAAATGACGGATTGAACACACTTAATCAAATCTTTTTATGAATATACCCTCAACAGCTGTAACTTTAACCCAACAATAGTAACTCAGCAGTAGTAAGTGTATGCCTAACAGCATTAACTTAGAACCAGCAGTAGTAAGTTATGTCTAGCAGCTAGAGGTGGCAAAATGGTTGGGTTGGGTTGGGTTGGGTTGGGTCATGGGTCTTAAATGGGTTTGATTCTAGATGGGTTTGGGTCTAGATGTGTCTTTTAAGATGATGGGTCTAGATGGGTTTAGGTCTGATGGGTTTGGGTCTAGATGGGTTTGGGTATAGATGGGTTTGGGTCTAGTTGGATAAATATTTTTAAGGGATGGGTCTAGTTGGGTCTCCCTTAATATTTACAGATGGGTCTTGTTAGGTATAGCATTGTTCATCCGTTTTTGACGTTTTTATACGTTTTCGACCGATTTCGACCGTCTTCGACGATTTGAGACGATTTTTCGACTGTTTTCGATCGTTTTTGATCGTTTTCATCCGATTTCTAACGATATCGCCCGTTTTCAACAGATTTCGACCGTCTTTGATCGATTTCGTCTGATTTCGTCCGTTTTAGACCGATTTTGATCGTTTTCGACTGATTTCGTCCGTTTTTGACCGTTTTCGACCAATTTCGACCGTTTTTGACCGTTTTTGATCGATTTTGACCGTTTTAGATCGATTTCAACTGTTTTTGACCGATTTTGACCCATTTTCGACCGATTTTGATTGTTTTTGACTGTTTTCGTGCGTTTTCGACGATTTCTTTTTTTTATACGTTCTCATACGTTTTCAAGTTGTTTTGAACGTTTTTGTCCATTTTTAAACGTTATTTAACGTTTCCGTCTAATTTTGTTGATTCCTCTTTCTAAGATTCAAGCTGCAAGTTGTTGCCCATCCTTAGCTTGCGAGGGCGTGTTAGACCAAATTAGATTAGATGGGCCAGTCCAATTGTATATATGGGTCGTACCCATTAGGTTATGTGTTAGTTGCTTAGTCTCCAAGCCATGACATTAGTATATATACATATAAAATCTAATGTACAAATCAAAATTACAATTACAACTTCTTGTGTCTAGTTGAGCTTCAGGCTTTGTGCCTTGGGAAACCCTCTCAATATTGGAAGAGGGTTTGGGAGCTTTAAATACCACTGGCTTAGCTGTAGAGCAGATAGCCAACATGTGGTCTGTAAAAGGAGGTCTTTCAGGTTGGTTGGGCTTCAGTGTCTAATTTTTGAGACTGAAGACTTAAGTGGGATATGGTGTTACATCACCATCTCCATATCCTTCCTTCATCTTGTGCATCATCAACAGAGATAGAAATTGAGTGTAAGGAACAACTTTTTCCCTTTGTTTCTTGTTCAGTATGATGATGTTGTCTTCCTAAAAGATACTGGCATAGTCAATGTTGATCCCATTTGCTAGACTATACAGTACAATGGCATCTTTGTTGAAAATTTGATCAAAGCCTCCAGTTTTACCACCTAAACACTGGATAATCTATGCCATTAACAACCTCCATCTAGGAGGAAGAAGACTCTTTTTGAGAGTCCATTTGGCAAAAACTATCTCCCATACCTAATTGTCTCAAACCATTGCCTAACTGTATCAATAAATGGTGGTGCAACATATTCACTAGAGTGAGGAAGGTAATGTGCACCAAAGGCATTCCTAAAGGTTTTTACCCCTACTTCTCCATAAATACCACTTTAATTTGATATCTTTTTTTATATTCTGTTTATATAAAGGCCCCAGAACGTTAAAATATGAGGGAACCAGAGTTCTCTTTCTAAAAAATCAAAATAAATGACTATAAGGAACCAACGATTATCGATTCTTAAACAACCTATATTCTCCATACTTAATCAGCATTTGATTGATTATCCAACCCCGAGCAATCTTAGTTATTGGTGGGGGTTATTGTTAAAACTCCAAAAGATATCCCAATACAAAGAAAAGACCTAATATTTATAGGAAAACTAGAGACCTTTCATTTTTCCTAAATTTATAACTGATTAGAAATTAAATACTTTCCTAATCATAATTTATTGTCAAGCTTAAATAAAATTAAAGAAAGTTAATGTCTTGCTTTGACTATGCGTTTTGAGTTTGACTAGAAGTTGAAACCGCATCAGAAACCCTTCTAGCTTTTGAACTATGGATGCTCAAAGCACATGATTTATATCAAAGGTTACTTGTACAATTATGGGAAGTACTAGGACCTGAAGTAATGTATGGAGATGACTCTACATACACCACTGAAGGTCATGGTTATGTAAAATTATGGTATAGTTTTCATAAAAGAAGCACCTAAAAATAGTCTAATCTACAATCTCTTTAGCTTGAGTCAAATCTGTAATGCTAAATATATTGTTTAGATTAATAAAAAAGGGTGCATGCTCCACAGCATGGACACTGAAACGCTTTTAACAACTGAGAGTCCTTCATAAAACTTTATGAAAGAAAAATCAACTGTTACTAAAGCAGAAATCTCATTTGACCAAAATGGTCAAGATGATCAAATTGATCACAATGATCAAAATGATCATCTGTTTCAAACTGATGAATTCTTAAACGATGATCAGTATAAACATTAAAAAAACACACCAATGTAAAAAAATTCATTGATAACCTCACAATACTAAAGATATTTAGATCTCTGAACACTTATCCTCTCCAAATGGAAGATACTTTAGTACATGATACAAATCCAATCCTTTTCAATAAGGGATGAATCTGGCATTGTAATCATAAGGCAATGATGCTTGATCTAATCATCAATCAGCATGAAGGCATAAATTATGATAAAACATATTCTCATGTTGCAAGACTTAAAGCAATTAGGATCTTTCTTGCCTTTGCCACTTACATGAACTTCATAGTTTATCAAATGGATGTCAAAAGTGCATTCATCAATCGTAAACTAAAAGAAGTTTATGTCAAACAATCTCCAGGTTTTGAGAGCAGTGAGTTTCCTAACCATGTGTGCAAATCGAACAAAGCCCTTTATGGACTTAAAACAAGCTCCAAGGGCATGGTATGAAACTCTCTCAACCTATCTCACATAAACACAAGTTTGTAAGAGGTAAGATAGACAACACTCTGTTTATCTACAAAACTCAAACTGATGTGATTTTGGTGCAAACCTAGGTTGATGACATTATCCTTGGGTCCACCAGCACAAAATTATGCAAACAGTTTGTTAAACTGATGAATTAATGATATGAAATGAGCATGATGAGTGTCCTTACCTATTTTCTTGGATTTCAGATTAAACAATCTGAAAGATGCATTTCAATTAACCAAGAAAAATATGTCAATGATCTGCTGAAAAAGTATGACATAAATGGTTCATCAGTGAAAACCCCAATGGTACCCCCCCTAACAAGTTTAGGACCTAATCTCAAAGCAAAGCTATAAATGAGAACAACAGTATAAGGTATGATGGATCATAATGTGCTTGACTGCTAGCAGACCTGACATTCAATTCTCATCTTGTCTCCATGCAAGATATCAAGCAAAAAAAAAAAAAAAATCTTAAGAATCCCAACATTATTTGCTGTCAAGAAAAATTTTTTGGTACCCTAAAAGGAAAAGCACTTCAGGTTCTTGTCAGTTGCTAGGAGGCAAACTTGTGTGTTGGAGTGCTAATAAGCAGCAATCTGTAGCTATGTCATCAACTAATGATGAATATGTAGATACTTCCGGATGTTGTGCCAACACATTTTGGATGAAGAGTCAACTCACTGACTATGATATCATATATGAAAAGATATCCATATTTTGTGATAACAAGTGTTATTGCAATCTCAAACAATCCAGCTCTGCACTCAAGAAAAAAACATATTGATATCAGATATCACTTTATCAGAGATCATATTCTTAAAAGGGACATTGAATTACATTTCATTCCCACTTAATATCAACTTGATGATATCTTCACCAAGCCTCTGGATGAACCAACATTCAAAAGATTGATTGTTGAACTAGGTATGTTGAATGATTCAAAACCTGAACCTTTAACACTAACTGAAGAAAACTAAAGGATTAGTATTTTTATCAGAAACTGAACAAATTTTATATGTTACAAAGGTCAGTTTAGTTCTTGCACATAACCTTTAGCTTGCTTAAGTGAAGTAACTGAGCAATCACATATGTCTCATTCATGAATTTTCATGAGCATTTGTGATTTTGTTGCCTTCGCTGGAGCTGTCATTGGTCACACCAAGAACTAAACAAAAATGATTTGTTTTATCTTCAGTTCAGTTTCTAAACTATAATTTTGATTCAATTCTTCAGCTTTCTTGAGTGAATTAATTAAGCAATCACATATTTCTCATTCATGTATTTGCATGAGCATGTGTGGTTTTGTCGCCTTTGCTGAAGCTTGTATGTTGATAATAATCACCAATATCTGTTCAGCATAACCTAACACCAAACCTGAACCTAGTTCAGCTTCTTTACATCAATCACAAGGTCAGTTTCAAAAATAAAAATGATTTTCAAAATTAATAATTTTATTAAGTGATTTTTAAAAACGAAGTTAACTAATTTAAAAGTTTATTAAAAGATGAATTTTAAACGTTCGAATGACCTCACCTTTTCTCTCACCTACTTTGACAATGCACAGACGGCTGTACACTGTTCTAGGTGTCAAAAGCATGTTGTGATGACTTTCATTAAATACAAAGTTAATACACATGTTAAATTTTGTCATCATCAAAAAGGGGGAGATTGTTAATACAAATAATGTCTAAAAACGTTATTTATATTTTTCGACCTCTCAACGTTTTGATAATAACAAAATGTAAAAATAAAAAACGTTAAGATAAAATGAAAAAACGGTGTACAAAATTATTATTAAATTCCAATTCTAAAGCTTCTAGTGAGTCTACTTAAAGGTATGAATACAACAAACATCATTAGCAAAGATTAGTGATCAAGAAAATACTTATTTTTCGTCATTAACCTCTCGCACTTTTATTTACAAGAGTATTTTTACAAAAAAATACATATACATAAATATATTTCTAATTAAATAAAAGTTTTATTACAAAACTAAATTTAAAAATTCAAAATTTTCCCCTCCAAAATTGGAATAGTTATTCCAGAAAGCAGATACAACATTCCACATGACAGACAAATGAGACAAAGAATAGCAAGCGGACGTCTAGGGCGAGATGCCCCCCTATGATAAATCTGAACCGCAAGGCATGCACCTAAGCCCCAGTTACCGTTGGACGAATTCATGATCTATTAAATATTCCGTTCTCATTCCCTAGCAAGGAAGAAAATATTCGCTCTTTGGCAAGAAAAAAACTCATTCTCATCACAAAAAATCTTTGATCACCTATAACTTGATCTAATAGAATCTTGTATCAGTGATCTAATCATATCTTCTCTGCTCAAATCTAAAAAGACAAAAAATGTTAATATCATTTCGTAATCTACATCGTTCCTCTCTATCCAATGCAAGAGAAGAACACTCGTTATTCGCCAAAAAAAATAAAGTGGTATGAATAGTGATCATAAATCGTCCTACTCGTTCTTACTAAGTTAAAAACCTAAATCTGATATTGTTGTTACTCATTATTATTTTGTCATTCAAATATTATTTAAAGATTCCGATTTGATGTAGATCTTGAGATAATTGTGGACTTAGTGAAGTGGTAACTGGTTCTACTAAGATTAGAACTCCGACATTTATAGATTTAGTGTTGAAATAACGTAAGGCGGTGCGTGTAAAACGTTATATCTTCGCCTAAAATAGCTTGCTTGACCATAGTGAAATCGCAGGAGTAGGTGATACTATCGGGGAGAGATTAGGGACAGGAAATAGGCTGCACAATCGTAAACCCGAACCACTTTAAAATCATTGCGTCTGGTTTGATTGTTTCCTTGTCTTCCTATCTCTTACATTATTATCAGATTGTTATTTAAGCTTTAAAGTTAGCATTGTAATTGTTGTGTTCAATTTGTGGATTGTTACTAACCATATAACTCCGAATATAAAACATTTTGAAAGTAAACTTTAAAACGTTAAAATAAAACTTGTAAACTATTCAACCCTCATCACCCTCTATTTCCATAAATTGGTATCAGAGCCAAGATAACATCAAGATTTTAAAAATTATTGATATTTTAAAGCAATTGTGATCGATCTACTGGACTTCTGACAAATAATCTAGAAGGGCAATCATGCAAAACAACCACTTTTTAAACGCGAAGAATTTTATTTATTAGGCACACAAATTATATTTGAGAGCATATTTAAATCAAAAATCTAGATCTTTGGCAATGGTCATTACCATAGGTGATTTTTTCAACAATTTTGGTACAAAATCCAAAAAACAATAATATGAGAGAATTATTCCCTTAATGAAAACAAACCTGACTATTGATTAAATATCTCAACAAAAGAGACTTAGCGAAAATTGAAAAACAAACCGATGATCTCAAAAAGAGACTTGCGAAAAATAATGAAGCTAAAATGGTTATTTACAATGCTTTGCCTATAAAAGAATAAGAAATAATTTTCGTGTGTAACACGGCAAAAGAAATTTAGAAAACTTTGTTAATCACCCACCAAGGTAATAATCAAGTCAAAGATAATAAGATCGACCTTTTGGTTCAACAATACGAACAATTCGTCATTTTCAAAGACGAATCATAGATACTGCTTTGGCTAGATTTAATACTATTATCACTAGTCTTAAAGCTCTTGATGAAGGCTATTCTAGTAAGAACTACGTAAGGAAGTTTCTTAGGGCTCTATATCCTAAATGAAGAGTAAAGGTCACAGCGATTGAAGAGTCAAAAGACTTAACGTCACTATCTCTTGATGAACTTATCGGGAACCTCAAAGTTCCTGAAATGATCATCAAGAAAGATTTCGAAATAGTCAAAGCAAAAGTTGAAAGAAAATCTCTTGCTTTAAAAGCTAAAAAAGAATCTAGTGATGAAGAGTGTTCGACTTCCAGTAGTAAAGACGAATAGTATGCCATGGCGGTAAGAGACTTCAAAAAGTTATTTAAAAGAAGAGATAGATTCGTGAGACAACCTCGGAACGACAAAAAGACGTTCCAAAGGAGACGTGATGACAAGAACGATAAAAGCGATAGAAAATGCTTTAGATGCGGCGATCCAAATCATCTTATTGGAGAATGTCCAAAACCACCGAAAGACAAGAACCAAAGAGCTTTTGTTAGAGGCTCTTGGAGCGATAGCGGCAAAGAAGATGATGAAAAGGTCAAAGATGAAACGTGTCTTGTAGCTCACGTAATCATTGCGGTATGTTCCGAATCTCTAACTTTAGTGATGAAAACTCATCAATTAAAGGATATAGCTTTATACAAAACGAAATAAAATAATTATCCAAAATGAGTCTAAAGATAATCAGTAAAAATAACAAGTTAAAAGCTTCTAGAAATAGTCTAGAAAATGAGCTTAGAGAATTAAAAGATAAATTGTCCACACTTGAGAAAAACAATGGAGTTGATCCCGATTGCGCAAAGTGTCATGTACTTAAAATTAAGAATGAAAAACTCAAAGATGAATCTACTAGATTAAACAAATATGAAAAGAGTACATATTGCTTGAATGAAATGTTAAATAATCAAAAACCCTCTGGTGATAAATTAGGTTTAGGGTTTAATTCATTTGAAGCATCATCTAGTAGAATTAAGGAAATAAAATTTGTAAAATCTCAGAAAAAGGCGTCTCCTGATGGAGGTCCCATAAATATGGGCGGCCTCCTTAATGTTTAGGCGGCCCCCAAAATAAATATGGACCGCCACCAGCAACGCCTGGATCTAAGAAAACTGTATCTTTTCAAAAATCCATCTTGGTCCCTAGACACAAAATCAATAATTGTAAAACAAGGCTAAAGTTCCCGTTGCTATGACAATGAAGTTAAACAGTTCTATAAGCCATTGTCAAAACCGAGTTGGATTTTCTAAACCTAATTTTAATCAAAAACTCACCTCCTATAATGAGTCAATAAACATATATTCGCGTCCCAAAAACACCGCAACCAAAAAGATGACGTTGGTCGAGCAAAACAAACCTCGTGGGCTTTACCAATAAGTTTGGAACAAACTTTTTCGCACTCAAAAGTTACATCCCATGGAAATTGTGTCTTCCATTCACACATCCCAACCAATCACATCAATGGCAAGGGATTTTGGCACTAACAACTTTGGACCCATGAGATGTTGCGGACCAAATGTTTGATATATTGTCTTATAAAAATTAATATGCCTTGGAGTCGACTTGGAGCCCGATGAATGGATCAAGGATAGCGGATGCTCTAAACATATGACGGGTAACCGAAAACTCTTCTCCACTTACAAGGCATACAATGGAGGTAATGTCATTTTTGGTAGTAATCTTCGCGGTAACATCATTGGGCAAAGGTACGATTCTAATGACTCTCTCAAAATAGATAATGTAGAACATTTTTGATACACTTAGGATTAATTTGCTAATTAAAGGACCAAAATGTAACAATACGTGTAGAGTAACTTTCACCTAAACCATGATAGTGAAATCACTAAGGACGGTAAAGTCATAGGTAGAGGTATTAGGAAGAAAGGCTTATATGTGATGAAATTAGGAAATAAGCCTAATGATCAAATTTGTGTAACTACGATTGATGAAAATTCCACTTTGTGGCATAGGAGATTAGGACATGCAAATATGCGTCTTATTCAATCGTTGGCCTCTAAGGAATTAGTTATAAACTTACCTAAGCTTAAGTTTGATCAACATTTTTGTGATGCTTGTAAAATTGGAAAACAAGCTCACGCTAGTCACAAAACTAAGAATGTAGTCTCACCAACTAGATTCTTAGAACTTCTCTATATGGATCTCTTCGGTCCATCCGTCGTATGAAGTTATGGAGGAAACCGTTACACCCTAGTCATAGTAGATGACTACTCTAGGTATACTTCGACTAGATTTCTTAAGGATAAAACTGAAGCTTTCGATCAATTCGAAATATTTAGTAGGAAAATCCAAAACCAATTAGGTTATTCAATAGTGTCAATAAGAACCGACCATAGTAGAGAGTTTGATAATGAGGTGCAATTTGGATAATTTTGTAATGCCAACGGTATTACACATCCCTTTCACGGCTCTACACACTCCTCAATCAAATGGCGTGGTTGAAAGGAAAAATAGGACACTTCAGGAAATGAGTAGAACCATGTTGAACGAGCAATCGTTACCACAAAAGTTTTGGTGTAACGCTATCGATACTTTAACATATATTCTCAACCGAATCCTAATTAGAGCCATTCTAGGAAAAACACCTTATGAAATCTTGAGAGATAGGAAACCTACTCTTGGCTATTTTAGAGGGTTTGGAAGCAAGTGCTTCATTTTTGTTGGGATTCTTGATTTGATGAGACAAAATAAATATAAGAATGAAACAAAATGACTAAAAATATCATTAATGAATTCTACAAGCTGATGGAGAATATGTAGATTCTAGAAGATCTCCTTAAGAAGATAAAGATAACAGAAGATATTCTTAAATGTTTAAAATATATTATTCGTTCTTATCTTCCTTTATAAGCCTTGAAATCTCTCTATATAAAGAGATTCACAGGCATGTTATTGAGTGTGCATAGAAAATGTAGTCGACTAAAGGTGTGTGTGTGTGTCTAGGCGTATGGTTCATTGTAAACGCCTAGAATGAGTGTTGTAGCCCCAAGATCAATGTGTCATTGATCCTGTTACTAGTTAGAGTAACCGTTCTAGAACTGATCATCTAGAATTGGGGCGTATAGTGAATAATATGAATGAAAAACCTTGTTGAAATAACTTTGTTCATTATGCTATTTCCGCTATGCATTCTTTCATGTTCATTGTTATTTTTCCTAGATATAGATCTAAACAATCTGAGCTTACAACGATTCTTTAATCTTCACAATTAGTATCAGAGCCATGTGGCTCGTGATCTAGGATCTACAAGGTTTATGGAGTCGATATCCAATCAAAGGTACAAGTGTCCCGAATTTCTATTTTTGGGTACTTGAGATTAGGGGGGTGGTGGGGGGTGGGGGGGGAAGAAGTCCTTACTGGTGAAAAAGCGACACTTTCAAGCGTCACTTTTGAGAATGTCGCATCTAGCACAGGAATACAGCAGGTTTACAGTATATAAAAGGAATTTAGTGTGTGTTCCGTCCTTATGTATTGTATGTGATGTATGTTAATGATGAACAGAACAGTTATTCAAGACAAACCGTTTGATTCTGACTTCATAGTTTCGAATGAGATCTACAAATGATGTGTTTGTATTTGTTCCCATAAAATTTAATACTGCTTGGATAGTGTTACTACTGTTAGTTCGTGGACAGTAGTATACTTTTAGTGTTGTCCATACAAATTGTTAATGCTGTTGTGTGATTATCATTAGTATTGCTTGTTGATCATGGACAAGTTAATATTGCTAGTTTGATGGTTAATACTGCTACTTCTATGATTAATACTATTGCTAATTGGGCTCGAAGTACTATTGGACTTAACATAGAAAGTTTATAAAGCATTTGGGATTCTATAATTATTTTTGTTCAAACCGGTTTTCTGTACTAAGCAAGTATTTTTAATGTTATACATAGTACTTGCAACCAGAAGGTTTCTACTGTTCGAGGGTTTTAAATGTGTTCAAGTATGTTAATACTGCTTTCTTTGTCCGAGAAAACTTTAAAACTGCTAGTGTCTTCCGAGAAAGAAGTTTATACTGCTAGTTTGGTTTGATATCGGGTGACAAAGGGCAATTTTGGTTTTCGATAACACACACAGGAATGAAGTTTTTGGTTATGATTTTTAATGTTCTTAACAGATTTAAAGGCTCGCACTTTATTGGTTTAAATGATTACGAAGATGGTTATTTATCACTTATTTGACGGTGAAGTGGAATTATTTGGGTTTGTGTTTTATTATATCTTAAAGTGGGTGTTACACTTTGAAGATAACTTGTTTGTGCTTAGAAACGATGTGACGAAGACTTAACAAATCTAGCAAAGGTGTGTGATTTTTCTTATGGTGCTCAATGCTCACATTTGCTATCACTTTGGTTATGTGTCTCATAGAAGATGAGGATTTTGTCAAGAGGTTGTGATCTAATTATATTTCACAGATTTATTTATAAGTTCAACATCACGTGGATAGTACAAGATATAAGACACAAGTTTGGGTTATTCTACTTCAGCATCAAGTTCGTAATACTTGGTTATCCTTCATTCATGATCATAACATAAAGCATACAAATTGAAGATTCAAGAAAATGTTCACATATATATGGTTTTAGGGGAAGCTTAATGTAAAATATTAAACCATTTAAATGCTACAACATCGAGGTGAATGTTTTTACTACTGCTAGTTCATTATTTCAACTGCTAAGTGTGAGTTTCTATTACTCCAAGATCATTTTTTACTTAATGTGCTAAATGTGGGTAATTTGAGGAATTAAAAAAGGCTTGGATTAGAAGTTGATCTTGGTTAGTAGTGGGTCAAGATCAAAGTAGCTGTGTATATTCATATGGTCCCCTAATGGATTATGATAAAAGGGAAGAAGATTTACAAAGAAGTGGTGGCAACTTACAGATCCTTGGTGAATGGCATGATACAAAGGATATCTACTTAAGGGGAAGTTTTGTTTCATTCAGGGAGATGATTACATCTCAACTTCAGGGGAAGCTTTGGCTTTATGATGAAGTTCGTACACGACTTTGTTTGTTTTGTCATCATCAAATAGGGGAAGATTGTTGGGATTCTAGATTTGATGAGACAAAATAAATAAAAGAATGAAACAAAAGGACTAAAATTGTTATTAAAGAATTCTACAAGCTGGTGGAGAATTATGTAGATTCTGGAAGATCTCCTTAAGAAGATAAAGATAACAGAAGATATTCCTTAATGTTTAAAAGATTTACTTGTCTAATGTTTATCTTCCTTTGTAAGTCTTGATCTCTCCCTATATAAAGAGATCATAGACACATAGTTTTGGGTGCACAGAAAATGTAGTCGACTAAAGGTGTGTGTGTCTAGGCGTATGGTACTTTGTAAACGCCTAGAGTGATAGTTAGTGTAGCCCCAAGGATCTTATGATCCCTGTTAGATTGTAACCGTTCTAGAATTGATCATCTAAAATTGGGGCTTGATGGAAACGTATGAATGAAAAACCTTGTTAAATAACATTATTGTTCTTTATATTCCGCTGTGCTTATTAATGTTATTTGTAAAACATATCCTAGTTGGGCCAAAACGAACTCCACAATTGGTATCAGAGCCTCGTTGCTCTTGATGTCTAGGATCTACAAGGTTTTTGAAGAAACCCTAAAACCCTAATTTTCAAGAAATCATTTTGTGGTAAAAGTTTTCTAGGGTTTTGAAGTTAAGTTGCCATAACAATGTTTATGATTGTCCTCTCTACCTGCTTTGGGTATGCAATACGATCTTCAAGCATTGTTACTATTTTTAAAAGGGTTTTGATTTGTGGTTTTGATGGACGATCTCTATGTTATTAAATCAAGATCAAGAAAACCCTAATTCTAGGGTTTGGGCTATATGATTTTCATTGCTTCTGATCTTATTGGTGATACTGAAATGACTGAAGCCTCAACAAGGGAATGAAAATTTAGAGACTACTCAAGAACAAAGTTTGTTTTGAAAGATGCCCATGTGACAATTTCTACTTTTCCGAAGAAGACAGAAGTCCTTGTTACTAGTTCTTCTCGCTCATCCGACTTGGCATCTAAATTCCTAAATTTTTCAGATATTCCTCAAACTGATGCAGAAATAGTGTCTCCACTAGATGTTCATGTCCACCATGAAGTCCCTATAACTCAAGCACCCACTCTCCTTACAATACCAGTTTTAGTTATCCCTGAATCATCACCGGTATTCACAAACATTCCTCAATCATCATACACCTTCACTCCTACACCAATACAGGCTACACCCACTCCTCCGCCGACAATTGAAACTACAAATCCTCTATCTAATCTTCCTGCTTTCTCATCAGTCTTTTGATTCAACGATAGAATCACAACATTAGAAAAAGAAGTTGTTGATCTTAAGAAAGACCCTCTACACACTCAAGTGACATCTTTAGTTGACAGTCATCTAGACACAAGGTTGGGAGAAACCAGACAAGAATTCATGAACTTCCTTTCAGAGTCTCTCACAACAAGAATCAAAGAACAAGTAAAAGATCAGCTGCCTCAGATTCTGTCCCAGGAAGTGTCTAACTTCGCTCTACTTGTGATTGAAAAGTTGATTAAAGAATCACGTGATGAAGTTACTATAGCGAAGGTATCTTCTGAACCACAATCTACTTATAAGGCTGCTTCTACACTTACTGAATTTGAGTTAAAGAAGATTCTTCTAGACAAAATGGAGAAAAGTGAATCATATCTGACGGCTCCCGAACATTAAGATTGCTATAATGGTTTGAAAAAATCTTACGCTCTCGACAAAGATTTCTTCTATTCTTATGATGCATATTCATTGAAGCGTGGCAGAAAAGACAAGGATAAAGATGAAGACCCTTCCGCTGGATCAGACCGAGGGTTAAAGAAGAGAAAGCTAAGCAAAGATGCAGAACCAACCACTGGTCTGAAAAAGAAATATTCAACGTCTGGCTCTTCCAAAGGCACCAAGTCTCAACCGAAATCTTCAGGAAACTCTATTCAATCAGAGGAACTAGGGTTCAAGGTTGCAGACTCAGACATGCCACAAGATCAAGAAGGGAATCTGGGTGATAATGAAGACGAGACAAGGAATGAGACTGCCTCTAGACGTGACTAGTTCAAGAAACCTACACCACCTCAATAACCTACTAACCCTGACTGGTATGTTGGCAAGACTATACAAGAAGGACCAACTCAAAATTGGTTGATGACTCTAGCAGCTTCTACTTCTACTGATAAATCATTAAAGGACTTTGATGAATTGATGAGCACCCCCATAGACTTCTCTGGATACATCTTGAATGGCCTAAAAATCAAGAATTTAACTCAAGAAATTCTGTTTGGACCTGCATTCAAACTACTCAAAGGCACCCGCTCTAATTTTGCTGAATTAGAATATGAATTTGAAAAATGCTACAAGGCT